>BGNK01002737.1:0-92893 GCA_003297005.1 Symbiodinium sp. clade A Y106
TGCAGAAGTGCCTCGCGGTCCGTAGTACGTGTGGCCTGCTGCCTGTGATTCACCCAATATGGCATGCGCAAGTTGAGGCAGGCCAGCACGGGAAAGTGTATGGCACCAGTGTGCCTGGATGCCCCAACATGAAAGGTGCGTAGGGCAGCGGCTTTTTTGGCCTGGACGGAAGCATCCCTCTGTCTCACCATTAGAAAGTCAATTTGTGTTTCTGCCTTGCCCCACTTGAAGGTAGCAGCCGGGGTTGCGTTGCTCTTCCATGTGTTGATCGCGACCAAAGCATGGGTACGCATTAAAAGCTTGAGCTCCTCCATGTCTTCANGCTCGTCCATGTCTTCAGGAGGGTGACTAGGCAGTGGGCTGACGTGGTGTCCTACATACGGGAATTCTGTTTGCACTCGAGTGTTGAAGTCTCCCAACAGCAGGATTGAGTCCCGCACCGGCAGACCATGGAGGCATCGATGTATCGCTTGCCAGACCTGCTGTCGCTGGTCCATGCAGGACGCCACTTTCGGGTTGTGGACCTTTTGGTACACAGCTATGACATGCAGGTGTCGGGCTTCGGAGCCTCGGAGCGGAATGCGCACATGAGCCACCCTGCCTTGCAGTAAGTGTTCATACCGTAGTTGCGAGGCTGGGACCATTGACTGTCGAACAAGGATGAGTATGCCCGCCTCCTTGCGGGACTTGCAACCACCGTGGATGCAAGTCCATGGTCCAGTAGTGAACTCCATGTTTTCCTGCCACTTGGTTTCAAGAATGANGTATGCCCGCCTCCTTGCGGGACTTGCAACCACCGTGGATGCAAGTCCATGGTCCAGTAGTGAACTCCATGTTTTCCTGCCACTTGGTTTCAAGAATGATTGCAACGTCGGTGGCTGATGCGGTAAGGTAGGTCAACAGCTCCGGATAGAGCCCACCTCCCAATCCACCGGAGTTCCAGCAGAAAATATGCAGTCCACGCAGCGCCTGTGCAGTAGCCTGACAGGCAGGCCGGGGAATGATACGATGAGGTTCCATGCAGGCGTATTGCGAGGGAACCTCCTGAGCAGTGAGCGTTCGACCACGGTATCTGGTATGGCCTTGCTGGAGCGCTCGACGACAAGCACGCAGGTATGCACGCTTAACACTACGNAGGGAACCTCCTGAGCAGTGAGCGTTCGACCACGGTATCTGGTATGGCCTTGCTGGAGCGCTCGACGACAAGCACGCAGGTATGCACGCTTAACACTACGGTTAACCAAACCGTGTTGTGACAGACGACTAACTTGAGGGAGGTCACCTGGCTTTGATGCCCTGGCATCAGGTGGCCGCCTAGGAGCGGCATCTTCAGCAGCTCCGGTGACAAGAGCTCGTTGGGAGCGAAGACAGGAGTCTTGGCGTCGACGTGAAACACTGTGTAGCAGGAGGAGAAGAGCTCTGCACAGCATGGTACTGGGACCCCGGGACTTGGGACCCGGGCGACTCTTAGTGTAGAATGCGCAGGATCCTTGGGACACACGTCCGGAACCTCGGACAGCTATACATAGGTAGGCAAATGCCTGCTGCATGGTCAGTAACAGATGAGCTGAAGCGGCGGCCATGGCCAGCTTCCACCGACGAGTGCCATTGTGGCGTGCCAGGCTATCCAGGAACAAGCAGCGGAAGGTTGCAAGTGGGATACAGCAGGCGCTAATCCACACCAGGTGCAATGTCGACCGCGGGTAATTGGCATGCAGCCTAGGCCCCACCTGCCAGCAATGGCGGTCAGCCACCGTGGGGCCGGCGTACCTGTACGGATGGTCAGCTGCAGGTGGAGTGCTCCGGGTCCAGGGCAGGNGCGGGTAATTGGCATGCAGCCTAGGCCCCACCTGCCAGCAATGGCGGTCAGCCACCGTGGGGCCGGCGTACCTGTACGGATGGTCAGCTGCAGGTGGAGTGCTCCGGGTCCAGGGCAGGTGCGCTAGATGGAAGTCTTGAGAGGCCGCAACGTTTTCATGCAAGCGGCTGTCGGCAGGCGGAAGAGAGTGAACAACTGTACACCGGATAGCGGGTCTTCGGGAGCGCTTGAGGCCAGAGAGCACCCAACGGGAATGTGGGCTTTCAGCCTCAGCCTGTAGAGCCCAGACCTGTATCTCGGCTGGAGCCAGCCGCGGCGGTCTGTGATGGATCACCATGGGACCTGTGGTCAGGGGTCTAGGGGCAGTCCAAGGGATCTNGCTTTCAGCCTCAGCCTGTAGAGCCCAGACCTGTATCTCGGCTGGAGCCAGCCGCGGCGGTCTGTGATGGATCACCATGGGACCTGTGGTCAGGGGTCTAGGGGCAGTCCAAGGGATCTCAGAGACATGGAAGACATCAGGGAAAAAGGGACAGATGGCGTAGTTGACCAGAGCAGCCAGACGCAAAGCAAGATGACAAACCCAACCAAGGAGATTAGGGGTAGGGTGGTTCGGCCGTCGTCGTTGCAACGCATGTGGACCCTGCCTGTCATCGGAGCCGCGGGTGGCATGTCGGGACCTGGATCTGGATCTGGAGCCAATGCGATCCACACGATCCTCCCTGAACATGTTCAGGGTTTCCCGGGTGGCCCGTAGACAGTCTTGGGCAGCGCCGAGGTCAAAGACCACACCGTCCTGCTCAGATCAGGCCTTCATCGGTGGCGGCGCCCAAGTCAGCGGAGGGCATGTCCGGCCCAGGGGCAGCATCGGGCATGGATGGGCCTCGGTCCGCCATCAAGTTGCGGGCGTAGTCCAGAGCATCTGCAACAGTCAATCCCAGACTGGGGTCTACCTCAGGGTCTGGATCCATCGTGCCCGTGTCCGAGTCATGGCCCTCCTCAGCATGCTCCCAAGTTTCCCACAGGTGGCCGCCAACGTCCGTGGCATCAACACGCCTATGCTCCTGCTCATCCTCAGGTAGAGTAGGGCTTAGGGTCAGTGTTATGGCCCTCCAGCTCCAGAGCTCCGCAAAGGATGGGGCCTGCAGGTAGACCGGACTGGTGAGGTGCAGCTGCTCGATGACGTGCAGGGCCAGATCACGCTGCCACCTTGCAAGAGGCTCCGTGTGAGCAGTCAGCGGAGGCAGAGAGCTCTCAGTATTGGCACTCATGCCCGCACTGGTGGTGTGTCTGGAGGACCTCAGCAAGCGAAGTGTCGTCTGCGTGGCAACCTCCTGGCTGTACGGAAGTGGTGCCGGAGGACCTGACGCCATAAAGAGCTGCACCGGCGTGGGGATCGGTGGTCCGTGAGGTCCGGGGCCTGTAGGCGGTGGCGTGCCGTCTGCACGCTCGGCCCTGGTCATAGGGGTGGCGGAACTGGCGTCAGAAGCCTCTGCGTCGGCCCCCGTAGCATCCAGAATCGAGTCATGCAATGGGTCCCTATCCATTGTCGATGGCCCGAGCAAGGCGGTGGGTCCTCCAGACCCAGGCAAGCACAATACGGCACTACCCCTAAGGCGTATGCAAGGGAGGCAGGGTCTAACCCCTATCAACCTGAAGCTGAGTTTCAAAGGTAAGGGTGCATGCACAACCTCAACCTTAGAAGGTGCGTCAGCAGGGTTACGTGGGGGCAGTCGCAACCTAGAAACCCAATCCTGTGGGCTTGAGCAGATGATCAGTAGGCATTGCACTTGGAGTCGGCGCTCATGACAGGTCTGGATGCTAGACTGACAGCAGGCTTGCACAAGGCATGAAGGCACAGAGGTGACTAAGCCCAAGGAACCACAACCTAGGGTAGGCGTCAAGGGATGGCAACCTTGAGTCAAAAGGTGAGCATGTATATGCTGACCTGTGCAACAGGTCCCGTACACTTGATGGGCTTGAGTGCTGTAGGGCAGGCATGTGTGGCCATGATACTCAATGAGCGATCTTCCCAGGAACCCAGTTATCATCCGATGACTAGGCAGAGAACCGATACAGAGTTCGAAGCGAGACCACGCAGAGCAGAACCCAGTGACTGCAAGGGCGCACAAGGCATCCAGAGCTCCACCCGGCAAGAGCCGGCAAAGCAGCATAAGCCCCAGCCACGGACCTGTGAGACATATGGGCTGAGTTTCTCTCTTTTATTTCTCCTACGAGTAGGTTTAGGGTCAGCCTGTCGTTTGAGCCGCCACTTTCGTAGTTTACGTCCTGGGCATGACAGCTTGGCTAGACACGANACATATGGGCTGAGTTTCTCTCTTTTATTTCTCCTACGAGTAGGTTTAGGGTCAGCCTGTCGTTTGAGCCGCCACTTTCGTAGTTTACGTCCTGGGCATGACAGCTTGGCTAGACACGAGGCAGATCGGGTGTCAGCATATCGCACATGTCTGCTAAGATCCCGGCTGGGTTCAGCACATGAGCTTTTGCACAACGGGCTCACAGTTCCACTAGTCCAGGGTATCCAGAGCTTGAGAGCAGCATGAGTATCGTCCAATGGTACGAGGGGTCCAGAGGAAGTATGCCAGTTCTGGGTAGGTTCGCCAGCACCATTTCTTGAGTTCTCCCAGCTCCGGGGGGAATAGGGATACCCTCGCAGCCAGTAAGATACACTCTGGCGAGCAGGTCCTCCATCGGGCCTCGAAGGCATCAAAGTACTGATAGTACTGTCGGTAGCTGCCAGCTTTATGGAACATCGCCAAGAGGACCATATGCATAAACTGTCTGCAAATTCGCGTATCTGACTGCTGCGTTGCTGCCACAAAGAGGCATCGTGAGCACATTGGTGGCTGGGGTGGCTCAACCCATCCGTGCATCTTGTTGCTCCCATGCTGAAATCCCATGAAGAAAAGGGCTTCGCCAGCCCCACCATCATCAGAAGCAGAGTCATCACTGCCCAGTGCCATGGGTGACACTGTGATTCACTACGCATCCTCGCGAGGGTCCGCTCGCGATGAGCCGAGAAGCTTCTACTACTACTACTACTACTACTACTACTACTACTACTACTACTCCTACTACTACTACACTACTACTACTACTACTACTACTACTACTACTACTACTACTACTACTACTACTACTACTACTCCTGCTCCTGCTCCTGCTCCTACTCCTACTCCCATACTCCCACTCCTACTCTCCTACTCCTACTCCCCTACTCCTACTCCTACTCCTGCTGCTATTACCGCGCTACTATTACCACCTACTGCTGTAAGACGCTGATGGCTACCAGTACTGAACTGCCATCACCAATGTCAGTACAGTTGAAATTTACCGCTCTCTTGCCACTGCTACTGCTACTGTGATTGACGTTTGCCAAAGCTAGAAACGCTGAAACCCAAAACCTGAACCCGCTAAACCATTCCTAAAGCCCAAGCCTAAGACTCTATTGCAAACCTCAAAAGCAAAAACCCCCGAACCGCAAAAGCCCCAAACCTCAAATCCCAACAACCCAGTGAGCCCCTCGTAAACTCCCTGTTGGGTTCCTGAAACGAACTCTTGTAGTGCCCCTATGTAGCCCTGAATCCTCCTTCATGGGCACTAAGCTTTCGTGGAGCTGAGATCCGAGCTGTCGTCGCCCAGGCGTCTCTCGATGACCAAGCACTCGGGCCTGCGAGCTTTGAGCTACGAATGGGTTCAGGATTGGGGTAATTACTTGGGTTTCAGGTCTCGGGGCTTCAGAGTTGAGTTTAGAGCTTGAGGATCCAGAGTGTTAGGTTTCTTGGGCTTGGGGCTTTCTGAATGCTCTGCCAGAGTTGAGGGGTGGCGCGACACGCCGCAGTGACTGGCTGATATCAGAAAGTGTGTATTTGGGTATACATAAGGTACCTTCTGCTTGCGCCTTTGGGAATCAAAGGTTTTCGGGGCTCAGGGGTTGAGGGCCTTTTGGGTTCGGGACCTACCGTGCAGGGTCGTTGGGACTTGCTACCGCCCTTCCGCAAGACACTGTGTGTGTGTGCGTGTGTTAATGTATGCTGTACGAATTTGGAAACCCAGGACGCCGTGCCCCACCCCGAACCTGTTTTTGAACCGTTTGGTGCCAATTCGGAAAGCTGCGAGCCACACTCTGCCTGATGCTCCAGATTTCCGTTTCTGAATTTGTGAAACCGACGGACCAAGACGCATCTGAAGTGCAATGCACGGTTTTCCTGCCGAACAAAGCAAGAGAGACATCTCTGAGGTGCCATGCAAGGTCTCGCTTCCTAAGGAAGCAAGAGAGACATCTCCCCTTGTCCAGCTCGGCGGTGCAGTTCCGGAGGAGTCACAGTCTTTTGGGTTACTCGTCTGTTCGTCTACAGACTGGTGCTACAAGCTTGCCGCATGATATCATGGTTTTGCGTGATGCGACAGAGACCGATGTTGACCGTGTTGACTGGACATCTACATTTCCTTTGGTTCCGACCGAATTTCAAGATGCCCCTCTTGAAGGAGGTCCGCGGCTCAGAAACCGGCTGGTGCGTTCGGAGACAAGAAGAGGCTGTGATCCGCCGACAGCGTAGGGTTTAGATTTGTGCAGTCAAGCGACGCTGGAACAAAGGCCCGAGATCAGGTCAAGCTGAATTTTGTATCGTGTGCCGATACGTTGTAGGGCCTCCTTTCTGACAGCGGGAAGCCGTAGTGATTAAATATGATTGCCGAGCTGATTCGGCTTCTTCGGCATGGAGGAGGCGCAATGGTTAGGGGCTTGGGGCCGCAACCCTCAACTCAGCTACGAGTTGCAGGTGCCCTCCTGAGCGTCCAATGCTCCTTCATGAGCCATAAGACTAAGTAAGAAAAACCAGATATAGCATACAATATAGTTTAAACCACCTCACTGGGCCAGTTCCCAACCAACCTACGACATGATGATCGCAGGCTTCGGAGGTTAGAGTGTTATGCTTCGGATTCAAGCTGCAGGATACCCCTATTCTCTGAAGTTTCGAGCCTCTCTTTCAAGACGGTCTGTCGCGCGAACTCCGTCGAGTTCCTTGAGATGTGATTGGTGCCTGCAGTTGACTTTCGCTTCCCTTGCTGGGATGCTGCAAGCTGCTGGTGCTACCACTGGCTGTGGTTGTGATGGTGGCAGAAGTGGCGGCAGTGGTGGCAGTGGTGGCGGTGGCGGCGATGGTGACGATGGTGACGATGGTGGCGGTGGTGGCGGTGGTGGCGGTGGTGTAGCAACGGAACCAGCAACCAACAAGTCAACTCAACCCAGTTACAAACTCCAAGCCTGCGAAACATGTCAACCGATGGTAGTTGCTTACACCACACCTAGAAGCCGCCGGAAGCCCTCCAGCTCAGGAATCAACAAGCCTGTAAGAACATGTAAAACTCAACACTCCCCGATGCAATCTGGGGCTCTGGGCCAACGAGGACCAACTTGGAGCCCGTCGCGTGCTCAAACTGACCGGATCAGCTTGAAGCTGGTTTATGGACGTTCATGGCACGTAAACGCTAGACCCCTAGACCCTAAACCTAAACGCTTAGCATGCATGGTCTGAGAGGCTCGGGGGTTGGAGCATGTCACGGACACAGAACTGTTGGTGCTGTCATCCGGCTAAACTTTTGCAAGCCCCTATGAAACCACAATAAAACACCCTAAACCCTAAACCCACAAGTGCCTGTCAGAGTATGAGGTCCGAGCCCTCAAAGCCCAGAGTCGAAAATCGAGAACCGTTGCGAACAAAGGCACTGACAGATAGGACTTGGGCTTAGGCCAATTCTGGCGAGGTAGAATCCGGTACGAACGTGTAAGACTACCGCCATGACAGGATTTTGGGCTGTCTTATGGCTCCCGCGGGACTTGGCCGGCATGGTTAGAGCCCCAATTCAAGTACTCACAACCCTACTTGCCAAGCCCCCTGCACCTGAACTTGCCTTTCAAAAAAGAACCCTAAAGTGAATTACATGTCTACCCTGTCACGGCCTCCACGAAGCTTTGATCAGCCTGCTGCCGATGGACATCCACGAAGTCCTGGCATGCTATGGCGTGCTCAGGTTAGGGATTTGGGGTTTTCGGCTTTTTTGGGAAGGGTAGGGCCTCAGGGTGTGCTGCCGGACCAAGTTGAGCAGGCTTCAGAGGGGTTTTGGAGTGGATACTGCAGGGGCCTTAATGATTAGAATAGGGTTTTGGGCCCATTATGCTATACTCATAATAAGGAACCCCCACAATGGTATTGGTAATTATTTAGGCCCCTATGTTACGTTTACAAAGAACGGCAGTCTTCTGGCTTGACGCTTCCAGAGGCTTCGGGAGTTGCATGCTTGCAGAACCCTGACAAACAGGCCGGCTCATCGAAAAGAAATTTCCTGCCAAGCGAGGGGGGGGGATTCACAGGGGCCCTGACGAGTATAGGTGCTGTAGGCAAGGCCCTGGACATGCTTCACCAAGACGTGTGCCGCTCCGGAATAGGGTCTCGTGCAGCATAAACACTTGGAGATCCTGTTAGTGGCCATGGTGACCATGACAATACCACCGACGCAAACACGACTCGTCACGACGTGGGAATATGCTAGGCCGTTATGACTACTGCTGTTTGCCGAAGCGGTTTTGCTAGTGGTCGCCGTAGCCGTAGGAGAAGCAGCAGCAGCAGCAACAGACAGAAGCAGCAGCCTTCGTCCTCCTCTGTCCTAGCATTGCGCCTCGTAATACCATCTCTGCTTCGGTCATCGTTACCCTAAACCCTAAACCCCTGACCCCTCAACCCTTGGGCCCTGTTGGGCTTCCGAGGCTCCAGGGGACACACTCACACCAGGCGAGTCCTCAGCTGCGGGAGCTGCTGGAAGTAGCCCGCCTCCCACCAACAAAGCGCGACTGATGGTTTTTGGGCCGCATGAAGCTGATTGTTGAGAACAGGATCATATAAGAACCAAACAATCACCTGAACATAAAACCTGTAATGAGCGAAATAGTCGAAAGTTTCAGGATGAAATCATAAACATGAAACTATCCCGAAACTTAGATCATCCTGAGGCCTGCGCAAACAGTGGCAGAGCTGACATTCTTCATGCGAGGCATCAAACAACTTCTGTTACAACTCCGCTGAATAAAGTATGTCGTACATCTCTGCTATGGTGAAATGCGTGTTATGTTCTGTATCTCGACTATTACCAGTTGATATTTAAGACTTACGTACTACTGCGGCTTCGTCTGTTTCTAGCAAGTCATGAAATGCGTTTGCCAACCTTTCGGGTTTAGGGCCTCGGGTCGCTCGTTTGGGGTTTAGGGCGTCCTCCGAGACCCGAGAAAAGGAGCTGTCCTGCGCAGCGACTTTGTGGTTCTCGTACACCTCAGAGGTGCCACCGTACCTCAGAACATGGGCATGTCGCCGTACACGGTCACATGGCACACTAAGTTCGTCGGCAGACTTAGGGCGGAGCTTGTCCACCAAAGAGAGTACGTCGTAAACGGGACCTCCACAAGTTCCATAAGGCACAACCAAAAAAGAATGTACCTAGTGACATCTGAGTGCGCAGCCCGACGGAATGACCACTGCCTGCCCAGAAAGTCCGGGCTGGACAGGCTACAGGCGAGCCAAATCTACACGAGCCGCCTGTGCGATCTCCTGCTGACGCTTCGCCTGCAACATCCCAAGCTCAGGATGCAACATCAAGCTCAGGATGTAGGCTTTGCGGGAGGGTGTTAGAAGTGCAGCAACAGCGTAATGAACTCAGGCAAGAAGCTCGCGCCAGTTCGATCTCCACCTGCGAGCAACAAGCAATGCACGAAATCAAAATAGCACCTGGACTTTGGCGGCATCGCCTCAGGGTTGTTGGTTTCGGCATCTCGGACAGCCGCAGCAACAATGCCTGGACATTCGCGAAACACTCGGGTGACGAATGACAAAGTGGCAGAGGAGGCGCGATGTTGACCGATGATTCCATGCACTGGGTTTCCAGGCTGTCGGCGACGTCGTCATACTCTGACAGCTCGCGCGCTAGCCTCTCATCATCCGAATTCTCTGCCTGAGCCACCGAGAGCATCCAAGAGCCGTCACGGGAAACGCCAGGCTTGGGAAGATTCCAGCAAGGCAATCCAAGTCGCATCTGCCACAACTTTCTCCAGGTCCACCTCTCCAGGCTTTGTCACCTGCCCAGCACTGGGAGCTTCAGACATCACATCAAGTATAGACCCCAAGCAACTAGGACATAAAGTGAATCTCCTCTCAAAGTTCTCTAGGAGCCGACAGCCACTACCCAAACAGCCAGCCAGCCTTGGCATTGTCCTTCGTTGCCAGGCTTCGTTCAGAATCCTGAGACTCAACAGACGGCATTGCAAAATGACATGCATGCATGCGGGTGTCTGCGAGTTTGTTGTGCGCGTGTCGTGTGCAGGCCTGCATGAATGCATGGATGGATGGATGGATGGATGGCTGGCTGGCTGGCAGGCAGGCAGGTAGGTCGATCTTACACACGACTTTATACCTGCTATAGCCGCTTCTGTCACAGCAGCAGAAGGACACTTCCATGTTGAATGGCAGCTATAGATCTCGGATCTGAGCCCTCGGGGCCCTCGAGAGAGAAGTTTCAGGGAGGCAGCAATCCAAGCCCCTGAAGCGCAGAGTCGAAAAGCCTCAACCCCTAAACCGTAGAACCCCAAAACCTTTCACTCATGCTTAAAAACAGTTCCGAAATGCCAAAAGCCTGCGAAAAAAGAACAAGACCAAAACCAATCGTCCTTCGAGGAGGATGCCCGAAGAGACGGCAGGCTCCGGAGAGGCCTTCGAGCGACGACGACAGCCGTGCGAGGTTCAGGATGTCGGATTTAGGAAATCTTAAGGATTTTGGAGAAGGTGGTGGTGGAGGGGGGAGGGCAGCGTGTTCAACTTGAGAGGGCGATGTTTCCTCGCTCCCGAAACAGATCGCAGCACGAAATGATGGACCCCAATGGCAAAGGTTGTGTGGCGAGAGGTCAGACGCATCTCGAGGCACCCACTGCTGGATGCCGCTGGACACGAAGCCTGCAAAGAAGTTTCTAGTTCGCCATGAAGAGTGACACTTGCTGCACGCTACCAGCCATGTATCTCTTACAACTATTACATCAGCATTGCCAGCAATTGCCGCTCCACCGGCAAGTCTTCAGTAACAGCAGCCCACCTCTTTGCAGGCCAGCCTTGGCAAAAACACTCATAGCACGGAGATTCTCCGTGCACTTTGACTTGCAGTGCTCAGAAGCTCGAGGTGCAAAATGGCACATCTCACAGCCTTTTTCAGCCCTCGGGGCCGAACGAATGCCACAGCCAGCGCCAATGTTCTGCTTGCAATGGTTGCAAGCCTAGAAGCACCCAGAAGCACCGCTTCGGAAGTCCGGTGAAACTCAAAACTCTACGTGCACCAGGAAGGCCCTCTGAGAACCCTGCGAGCTACGGCGACGGTTAAGCCATGGCTGAGGCATGTCTACACAAGTGCACAGACTGCTACGAGTACCTAGATATGGTTGAGGTTGGGTTCGGGATCCTGCGAATGGTTCACCAACACTTCCTTCCATGGGCGTTACACCGTAAGTTTGCTGCCCACATGTCCATGAGAAGCTGCAGGGCGAGAGAACACAGGAGGAAGTCAGGCAATGGCTTTGGAACCCAGACCGAAGCAGAGGCGCAGAAGGGCACCAGTCCAGAAACCGAGAGAACCACTCGGTCATGCGAAACCTCGGGCCAGCCCACAGAAAGTTGGCGAGCCGGGCACACGCTTGGGGTTATCTAAGACTGACAGAGTGAAGAGTTGCTTCTTGCGTTGAAGAAACATGCGCCAGGAGCAAGAGCAGCGGCAGCATTTTCCTCTGATAACCAACCATGGCAACTTCCTTCTGGGCGCCAGGCGTCGCTTTGATGTAAAACACACCGATATTGATCTGAGCCCAACCGAACTTCTGAAGTTACAGCCCTGACCTATGCTGGTTGCAGAGAATTCTTCATGCAGCGGGCGTATCAAATCCTGGTGCCTTTTGCAGTTTTCCGAACTTTGCAACGGCTTGCTGGAGCGAGCAAGGTCGGCACACAATCTCCATCGCCGTGTCCAGAAAACATAGTCTCGTGCTTCCCTTTGTGCGCCTGGACAGTTTGGAAAGCATGAAGGAACCAACTCCGTCCATGTAACGCCGTAAGGGTCAGGAGACTGCTATCTTGGGCCTGCGAAAGCAATGTCGGCAAAGGATTGTTCAGGAAAAACCTCGTTGAAGTGCAAAAGCGGTTTAAGGAGAGCTGCGCCACTTCTCTCAGCAACCTTGCGTCCCCACGTATCCATGTCGAAGTAGAAGATGTCCACACCAACATGGAGAAGAATGTGAATGATCGTAAACCTACGCCGCCGAGCGCCATGTTTAGAAGCGAAGACAAGACCCCAGAAGTGGACAGAAAGGGCCTGTGCACCTGAGATGGTGTGTTGGGTCCTTGGCTCCAGCCCGACCGAACGAAAGTCGCTAGTCAATCAGGGTACAACTGTTCATGCTCTCCTCCTTCAAACACATCTCTGTACTTTGCGGTGCCATGCTAGGGCCCGCGCTCCAGCAGCCAACTCTGACTGACGAAGACTTTTGCTGGAGCCGGCGGCAAGCCTGCGGTTCACTTCCTCTGCTTCTTTGCGCTGCTATGCTGGATGAAGCCGCCTTGAAAGCATCCTTCCCAATGGATACCTGAGACAAAGAGTTCTTGGCGTCGGCCATGCTAGCCATCACGTATCGAAAAACCGAGTCCTAGTGTCCTGACTGAGAAGATGACGACTAGAAGCGGCCAAGCAAAATGAAGCCTTTCAAGATGCAGTACCTCAATGCTTTGTCTGCCAAAGAGATAGTGGATAAGATCGATGTGCGTAGAGTCAGGCGGTTGTTCACCCTCGATTCTAAGCTTTCGTCGGTGCGCTCCAGCAGGTGGATCCACGAGCTCCCTGCAAGTTCAACAAGGAAGACAACTATTGCATGACCGTTTCTAAAGCCAGAGCACCGGACCGTAGAGGAGTGTCAAGGCTACATGTCGACGAACCGCAACTCCGCCAGACGCAGTCCGTGATTTGGTAGCACCTCAACGAGACGGTTTTTTCCGAAGAGTTTTCGGGGGTAGGCTTAGGCTCTCATCCAAGTGACGTCGAGATGTCAATCGCGTTATGGCTTGAAGCGCCTGTCAGCAAGTTACAGGGCATGCAGCAGGCTACAGCAATACCGAAACACGACTGTCCCCATAATTTCATCATTCCCTCTCGCAGCGGAATCGCGAAAACCTGCAAGGCATCATCGCACCTCGCGCAGAATGCGCCTTCCGTGCCGGGCCTGCTGCTCAAGGACAGCATTTTTCAGAGTGGACAGGTGGACAAAAACATGACTTCCATCACCGCTTCCAGGATCCTCGGAAACTATGAAATCCCACAAATGTCCTATAACCCGTGGAACGGGACGTCATCAAACCCATTCTACACAGTACCCTTCTGGAACGGTATGAAAAGCCATCAGGCCCGAAAGCCCAACAGCATCAAACCCCTGAACCCCCCAAACCGCTCTGCTTTAAACCGCAGGAACGAAGCTATATAACCTTGTATATGTCTGTCTGATTTTCGTCGCAGGTCAGGCGGTCTCCGCGGCCGAGCTCTCAGCACTCTTCAGGAAGAGCTGCAGGACCTCCGAAAGAAGCCCGACAACTGGTCTTTGGAAACAGTTTAGGGCATCGACCTCGGCAATTGAGGTTCAGGGGTTTAGAAGTTCGGAGCGGCTTGAGGCCTCAGGTATTGAAACTAGAACAGTAACTAACAGGCAGACAATTAAGAAAACATAGTAGCCGAATGACAACAAGTTGTCCCCACCCTAAGCCCTAAACCCCTAACCCTTAAACCCTAAACTCCAAAGTGGTCCCCCGGGTGCCCCGGCCCCAGCGTCACGGAGAATCTCGAGGACGCAGAGTCGCTCAAATGCATCTCTGCAGGGCAAATCTCGGATCCTCTGAGGTACGTCCTGGGTCTTCTCCAGGGTTTAGGGTTTAGGGCTTGTTTTAGGGTTTGGGGCTTGAGGGCTTAAGGGTTTAAGGTTTGGGTTTTGAGTTTGTTTTGAAGGACTTTTCCTGCGCTTCGAAGGCAGAAACCAAAGCCTTAAAGAGTCCTGCAAAACCCTGTACAACAGGAACAAACCCTGTACAACAGGAGAAGGATGCATGGGTCGAGTGAAAGTAAGCTCTTCTGCATTGAAGAGAACTTGTATCGTTTTTTTGGGGTTGACTACGTTCCACTCAGTTGCTGAAGTGCTGGCTGCTTGGCTAGTTTGCTATCACGAGTTGCT
Organism: Symbiodinium sp. clade A Y106; assembly: GCA_003297005.1. Taxonomy (NCBI): domain Eukaryota; class Dinophyceae; order Suessiales; family Symbiodiniaceae; genus Symbiodinium; species Symbiodinium sp. clade A. The sequence goes on from BGNK01002737.1 coordinate 14,133, forward strand.
GGCTGGTTGGATAGCTGGGCAAGGTTCGGTTGGTTGGCCGGCGCATATGCAGCGCTGGCCAGCCATGCGGGGCTAGTTAGTTCGCTAGCTAGCCGCCCAGTTGTCTGAGAATCACCTGGTCCTTCCATTGCATATATCAACCTGATTTGCTCTGTACACATACATGGCTTCTTAGAACCTCATCTACTCATCTGCACGGGCCTTTTTGTTGAACTGGAATATGAAGTGAAGTTAGAACTTCCGTGCATTAGCCTTGTCGTTCGTTTCTGCATTATTTTGTCCGCTTGTTTCTCTTTGCAGAGCTAATTATATGTTCATGGCTTGTTAAGTTTCGCTTCAACGTGTCTTTTGATCAGCTATCGGCTATACATGGGTCCGTCAACAGGCCAAGGAAGCCGGTAGCTAGCCGGATAGTTGGGCAGGTAAGTAGGTACGCAAATGGATCTGCATGAAGGTTGTTCCAAGTCAACCCAGTCACTGACAACGCCCGGATCAGGGTCAACGCAGCTGGTGTCACCTGTCCGCAAAGGATCATGAAACTCGAAGTTCACCCGACCCACAACAGCCCGGAGGGGCCTTCATCTTCAGTGCCCGCCCATCCGGCCGAAAGAACACAGCCGCTGAACTGCCTCAGCAGCTGCTTCAGCTACTGTGCGTTTCACATTCTGATCAACAAGCCCCAAAATGTCCGCAAGACAGGCCGGCAGCCTTCGTCACAGCAGCAAAGCATGCCGTGCATCAGCCGCACCCTCGACATATCACGACGGAGGCATACATGAACAAATAATAAAAGAGGCTACCGTATAGGCATCAAACATCTGGGTTTAGAGTCAGAATAACATCGCAGCGGCGAGGTCCTCTTCTCCTCCGTCGCCAGTATGGCCTGGGAGGCATCTTTTCCATTCAGCTGCGAAAACTGGCGGTCCTGGCAGTTGCCACTACAAGAAGCACCAATTGCCTCCTAGTTAAGCATGGTTGCGGCAGCAAGGGCGGCAGCGTTGCCATCACACAAGTTAGTAAGTTATTACTACTTACTCCTCCTACCAGTACCACCACCACTACCACTACTACCACTACTACCACTACTACCACTACTACCACTCCTTCTACTACTACTACTACTACTACTACTACTCCTACTACTACTTCTACTACCACCACCACTACCACCACCACCACCACCACCACCACCACCACCATGATTCCGAGCATTAATACTCGATGATCATTACTATTCTCACTAGCATTACGTAATTATTCCGTCTATGCTCCCTGCACCCCGCCCGGCCTGGCCGAGGTTGGTCCGATCCTCGCAACAAGCGGAGCAAGAAAGGGAGACTAAACGCTACAGGGATTGGAATTGAATATCTTTGCGTTTGGCATTTAGCAACTCGGCTCAAATATGAGCACGAGCTTACGCAGACCAGCGTTGAATTTGCTCGTGCCCGCTGTGATACATATAAGTATTCTTATCCCTCTTCGGATGAACTCATGTCGTCATTGATACTACGCTAATGTTTGTCACTCGCTCTATCTTTCATCTTTTTCTTACCTGTCGGGCGCAGGAAGAAGTTGAGGCTGAGACCATTCGATTTTCGAAGCCGTCCAGCACGGAGCGGGCGTGAAGACCAGCGGCAAAGATGTCTTTGATCTCCTTCCCATTCTGACGCTTTGCATAAATAGTTCGGCCCTCGTGAGCCAATAAGTACGACATCGCAACTGTACAAATAAAAAGTTGTCGTTTTGTACTATGTTTTGTAGGGGCGGAAGCAGCAAAAGGCAAAGCGCGACAAGGGGATAACGTCGCTGCCCCTGCAGCCGCGACGACATGGTGAACCCGTGGTGAAGCAGTGATAGCCCCAAAACCTGGACCTCCAAACAACCGAGGAGAACTCTCTAGAAGCCGGCCGAAAGTCGACAGATCAACGGACTTTGGTTTCGGGCTTGGGGTTCACTCCGAGACCCTACAGCGTGTCTGGGTTGCAGTTTGCCGACATTGACATAGCTTCAAGCCCCGAAACCCCTCAAAACCCCCCGCAACCCCAGACCCCAAAACCCATCCTTACCGCAACCCTCACTCAACCCGCCTATCCCTTCAAAGAAAGCCCTCGACTTGAGCTTCCCGTGCTCCTGCAGCTTCGCGTCCAGCTTGGCGTCATCGAGTTCCAAGGGCCCGGCCGGTCCTTCCACAAGGGACGCCTGAGGAAAGGAGGGAGACAAAAAGGGTTCGCTTGAGAGTCTTTGGGTTGGGTTGCTGCCGTTGCTTGGTTTTAGGATTTGGGTTTCGTCATTCTCTCGGTTGTGTGTTTAGTTTGAATGCCTGAAAAGGGGAGACAAAAAGAGGGCGACGAGTGGGCTGGTTTAGGGCCTATTGGGTGTTGGGGTTGCAGGGGCTTTGGGGTTGTAATGTTTTGGGATTTGGGGTTCCGGATTTATGGGATTTGAGATTCGAGTTTTGGCGTTGTGGTGTCAGGCCCAATCTGAAGCCTAAGAACCCCCAAAAGCCTCAACGCCCTAACCACTCCTCACGACCGACACGCATCTTTAGTCTTGACCCTCAAACCCAATGCCCTGTACCCTAAAGGGACCTTGTACCCCAAATCCCAAACTCCAAGGGCCCCTGTTCTACAAAAGAGACCCTGCCCTAAACCACCAAAAAGCCCGAAACCCCCAAACTCCGAAGCCTTCCCTGAGCCCTGAGCTTTTTAGGGCGCCCTTCTCCTCGCCTGGCAGAGGGAGCGGAGCTCCGGTGGGTAAGAGCTCTGCCTCTCAGGGCCGAGGGCTTTCTCTCTGTGCTTTGGGGGTTTATATATAAATATATATAAATATATATTATATATTATATATTATATATTATATATTATATATTATATTATATATTATATTATATATTATATTATATTATATATTATATTATATTATATTATATATATATATATATGTAAGGTTCTCTTGCGCCTTTTCGGAAAGTTTTTGTCAGGGCTTATTGGAGTTTGTAACGGCTTTTGGGGGGTTTCAGTGTTTTGAGGATTTAGGTTGTGGGTTTTAACGCCTCCGTGCTGAGGGCCTGGACCTCTTGTGATCAACATGCACTGTACCTTGTTACAAGTACTGGGATTTCTCTAAGGCAGTGGCTTAGCGCAATTAGCAGTGAAGCGAAAGCAGGACACGGAAACCTGCAAGGAACTTTGTAGATTGTTTGGCACAACCCCCTGAAACCTGTGAAGCTCTGTAGCTGGCCCTGACTTAGCAGAGCTGGCACCTGAGATCCGAAGCGAGATGCTTCACCATCTGCACACCCCAGCAGAAATCGCTGGTTGGCCTGATGAGGATCTTGAGGTGTGGAATAATATAAAATAATAGTATATTATAGTATATTATATTATATTAAAGTATAATTATATATATATAATTATATATATATATATATATTCATCTGGTCCCAACACGGACACAGCTCTCAGTGCCCGACACAGTTATCGTGATGTGCAGAGACGGCTCAGTTCCGGTTGCCGCTTCGTGCAGCACGCCTCTTGGAATGTAGAGGACCTCATCAGGTCAGACCGGCTGACAGTGATGCCACCATTTCTTGCTGTTCCTGCTCGACGTAGCACTACGGCTACAGCTGGTACTTCGACGAACACGACGACAACGACGATGACTGTTAGGACCAGCTTATACACCATTCGCCCCCTAACATCAACACAACTGTACTGCGTCGCAGCTGCATCATGCGGCTGAATTGTGAAGTCAAGCTGTGCCGGCCCAATCAACTCCGTTGGGACTGCTTGTTCTTTGCCAAGCATTTCCTGACACCGGGCATCAAACAAACAAACTCTTGACCCTACTCTTTCTGGAGACTATGTCAAGAACCGCTCAGTCCCACCTTGCTCATCTGCGAGATGCACTTGACTCCAAAAACCAAACAAACAAATACTGTCTTCACTGACTCGAAATGTCTAGTGATGTAATTGTCCACGAACGGACTCAGAAGGCCACGCTCGTCCAGGCGTTACGGGCCTCGGTGTACGGCAGCTTCGTTGGAGCGTTGTAGAGCATCCACCGCTTGCTGCCCCAGACTTGCAGAAGGATCACGTCCTCGGCTCTCATTTGCCCGATGGGGTCTGTGTGCACGAATCAAAAGACTGCCTTGGGCCTTGGATTTCAAGATCAGGGCTTGACGGCTTCGGGCATAGTTGTAAGAAAGAGCCACCGAGAGGCCTGGTCGTCCGTGTGGACACGCACAGCCTGGTGTAGGCAGCTTAGGGACTGCTTGACTACTACCCCCCCCCAGGCGAGTTCTTCACCCAAGCTTCGTTTCCATGGCTAGCTGCACAACGGCATCGGGTCAAGTCACCCTGAATTTTCGATCTTGAACCTCCGACCCTTAACCATGTGGACCCCGACGACATGTCATGCCAACCTTCCAGCCTGGGACTCAGGCGGCGTGAGATACACGACAGCAAAGACGTGGTGGAAGTGTTTCGCAGATAAGCCTCCAGTGTGCTACTCTGTAGGTGGGTTGAGCAAGAGAACAGCACTGGGAGTGGTCCAGCACAAGCAAGACGAGCAGCAAGAAAAGGCTACAATATATGGAGCTACCATCACTGCTACTAGCAGTTGCAGTGTTAGCTGTGCTTGCAAGGCAAAGAGCAGCAGTTGCAAATACAAAGCTATGGTCCCCGCGGTGCATGCCCGCGCCCCCTACTGGAATTACAGTACCCGTGCCTTTGCAAAGCTCGTAGAGAACTCTGCTATGACGATCTGCCTGCGGATTCGACACATGTCCAGTGCACTGCAAGGAACCAACAGGAGAGAAACGAGGTGTTGCCCTCGCTGTTGTTAGCTGCTGTAGCCTGGTTGATCACCATGGAGTATCCCACCAAGTAGGAATGCCCTTATTTCGGCATTCGCAGCTCCCTGCATCGTAGGTTGAAAGTCATCTGAAAGCACACCAACTCTGCCGGGCTCTGTGCATGGAGTTGGCAATTCGCTGGTCTCGTTGTTCTTGAACATTTTGAGGTTACTGCCTTCCAGACACATTGATCAACGTCGCGCAAAAAGCAACAAGTGCTGCAGCGTATGGCACACTGCAGGGTCGCGGCAGAGAGTTCTGCTGAAGCATGACTTAGGAGCCCTGAAGCCACACATCACAAACTCAGACTGACCTAGACGAGCCCACCCACGATGGTCGCAACAGCGACAACGGTACTGAAGACGACAAGGATGGAGACATTGACGGGCCACAACGACTGAAACCTCGACGGCGGCAGACGATCAAGATGACAGAGACGGCCATGGCCACCAACATCAGCACAAGCACAGCAGGCACCATCATGAATATTAGCGGAGCGCTACTGCTTCCATCGATGTTGCCGACACCGCGACCGATGCAACGTCAGTAACAACAATGAATGAGGAAGAAACAAGTTTGACTGCAGTTGCTGCGATCAGCGAGACTTGATGACAGCAGTCGTCGTCGCTGTCGTCGTTCTAGTCGTAGCAGCAGGAGGAGTTTCAACAACAGGTCCGGTGAGGACGTGCAATGACACCTGATAGCTCTCCCGGTACTAGTGTCGCGATGTCCTTCAGCCCTTGGAAGCAAAGGGTCTGACCACGCCTACCGCGCTGCTCACAGCGGATGCCACTTCGTCCGGCAAGAGTGCTTCCGGAAGCCTGTTCGCGCCTGAGGACTACAGAAATTTCGTAAGTGCATCAGTTCGCCACTCTTGAGTGTTTGCTATGATCTGCGGAGAGTCATCACTGTGCATCGATATCTTAACTGCGCCATCATGTCTCAGGCATGTTGGCAAACCTTCAAGGGAGCCACTCGTGGCACCAGCAACTTGGCCACCGGCTACGCCCGCGCTCGGCAGCTCGGTAGTGGAGCGCCTTTCTTTCCCAGAACTCCTGCAGAGCTGCACGTGCCCCATACATTTACAAGTTGAAGCTTTCGCATCGGTCCTGGAAGAACGAGCCGTTCAAGATCTCCTTCAAAGGTTTGGCGCAGACTTTTGAAAACTGCCAAGGCGGCTGCAGTACAAGTGCAATTCAAGTCTGGCCGTCCTTGCATAGGCTTTCTGCAGCATCGGTGCCGGATGGCGTTTGAAACGGCTGGCCAGTCCCGGTCTTTGTTCCCATCGCGAAGCGCTATGAAAGCAGCGTTCTCTGTGGATGCTTTGCTGTCAGGATCTCAGCCGAAGAGGATCGAAGCTCAGAGTTGAGGAGCCTGGATCTGGCGACTCAAATTGCTAAGAGTCTCCTTGTGCTGGGGCCCACAACGACTGGTAGTCCTTCTCGCAGGAGCTGTAATGCTTGCAGCGTGGGCACAAGCAGAGGAAACGCTGCAGCAACTGGTACAGGGTACAGCTTCATGTTCATATCCCGCCAATCCAATTGGCGGTCTAAGTCTTCTGAAGCTATGCGAGCTTGGCGCCGTAGGATCCAGTGACTGCGGGATTACGAGGTCCCGGGAAGTGTTGGCTCTCACATGGCACCCCAAATAGCTCAGTACGGATTGCCAATTACCGCCCTAAAGCCTCAACCCTGCACCCTACGCCCAGAAGGAAACGGTGCCTTTGCATGGAGCAGATATCTGAAATGCGTCCACGGCAATCTGGCCAGAGCCACAGCCTCGCCGGGGTTCTCATCTCTGGGACAGTTCAGGGCTGCGGATTTGTGGTTTCAGGTTTCCGGTGGTCTAGTTTAGGTAGAGGGAAGAGGCTCGCAGTTTAAAGGTCAAGGAAGTCTATGAACTCAGGGATGCATTGGCATCGGCGCGTACCTAGCTGTCGCGCAGCCAGCGGCAACAGCACTCGACCCGCGAAGGATTACCAGCTTCTAGTGCAGCCTTGAATTGAACCACACAGCTACTTGCTGTTCGCACGTCTCTTGCCAATGTCATACTCTGCCCGTATGTCTGTATGTCTGCATGTCTGTTTGTCCGTGTGTCTACATGTTTGCATGTCTGCATGTCTGCATGTCTGTCTGTCTGTCTGTCTGTATGTCTGTATGTGTGCATGCTTGTATGTCCGTATGTCTGTATGCCTGTATGTATGTGTGTATGTATGTATGTTTGCATGTACGTGTATATGTATGTAGATTCTGCTGCCAGCGCAGTTGCCACACTTGCGGTCATACTAATACTAGCATGCACCAAGAAGCAGTCATAAGACTGATACCTACTGCATATCAATGGCTATTGAGATTTTGAGCGCACAAAGTTCGAAAGACGATGTCGCCAGGAACCCTGAACTTTGTCGCGAATCGAAGTACGGCACCCTCTTGCTTTCTTACTATCCTCCCAGGTCCCGACCGTGGCGCCTTTCTGGCACCCTGCCGACGCCAAGTCAATACATCTTGGCCTGACATTTGGTGTGCAGTAAACCATGCGCTGCCTCAAGTCCAGCTGATGTCTCCTATTTTCTCAATTGTGAATCTGTTTGCATGAATATGCACCGTGAAGTGGGCGCCGTTGCCTTGCGGGGATAGGATGTCGACGGATGAAAACTCACGCTTGGATTTTACGCAGATGTTTATGCATGTATTTACACACGCTCTGTGGATCACCGTTACAACAATCAGTAGCTTCTGTGCGCGTGCGTGTAAGATTTTTCCGGGCTTCAGCATCGAAGAACGCACAACCACACACTTGGTGTCGATACTATAGTGTTCCTGCAGCATGAATATGCGTTTCATTCTACCGCTGTGTTGTTTGCGATTCTCTTCTTTCCCTTCACTTGTTTTGCTCTACAAGTGAGTGCACTTATCGCTGTGCAGCTTTTGCGGTGTGAAGGCCATCCTTCTGCTTCCTGCAAGTGCTTGAAGACAGGCAAGTTTGAGATAGAACCTTGCGATGTACCATGCCTATCAACAAGGACCCCAGAAACGGAACATGGAACATGCGCTTCAGACTATGTCCAGCACAGCTCTTGTTTACCACCACCAACTTCGCAACTCAAAGCAGGCTGCGAGCACTCTCGGCTGAGGCGCAGGCCGCTGTCGGGAGGGCGTACCAGTGGTGAGAGCTCCTGTACAAGAAACCATTATGACCCGGACAAAGCAAGGGGCTGTTTCACCAAAAGCTGCTCCTGTAAGTGCAGGTCGAGATCTGCGAAATTGCGCATATACTTGTAATTGCGGTCCGCATACCTGGCATGGTCTTGAAAGCAGAACTACTACGAGGTCTGTAGTGGAATCATCACCATTATAATCATTAGAATCATCGAGGGGAGCATCAGAACCGCAGTCTTACTGGTAGTTTTCTGCGGCATCACCACCATCAGCACTCATAAGCAGCAGCAGCAGCAGCAACAACAACAACAACCACGACCACAACCACCACCACGATGACAATGACAATGACAACCACAACAACAACGACAACAGCAGCAACAGCCACAGCAACAGCAACAGCAACAACAACATCATCATCCCTACAAAGTAGACAACACTGGCACACTCCAGCACACTGCTACCCAGAAAGAAAAGGAAAAACTCTTGTGGCTGCTGCCCGTCGGACCTTTTTCCCTTGTTCATGTCGGACAGCTGCGCCAAGACATATCCTGAAGCACGGTGTAATGCTGTAGGAGTTCGAAGCACAGGTGCTTAATCTGGTCTCGGTCTGGGCTGACCGCTTCACGACAGCACGAAGTGGAGACCTACAGTTTAGGATCTAAACCCTCCACCAAACAAACTGACCCTAAAGCTTTAAACCCTGAAAGCCTGAAAGCCCCAAAACTACATCAAAACCGGTCCTCCCCTAGAGCCCAAGGACGCAGGCTGCCAGATGCTGCTAGGAGTCCGAGTGGCCATCCACAGGACACGGCCGAGAGGAGGCCCTGTCCAGTCAAGAGCTTTATAGGATTGTGGGATTTCGGGCTTCAGGCTGAGGTGCTCACATACAATACTCTTACATGTAAGGCGAATCTCCAGAGTTTGGGGTTTAGGGATGTAAGGTTTTTGTTGTAAGGTTTTGTTCTTCAGGACTGTACAGGGTCTAAAGCTTTGGACCTGGTGTTTCAAGGCTTAGGTACTGTAGGATTCAGGGTTCAGCGTTTGTACGAACACAGACATATACGCACAACAGTATTTCGAGAGGGACAGAGAGAGATAGATATACATAATGTGTATATATACACGTATATAGGTAAATAGATATACATATATCTCATACATGCGATCTGCCGGCGCACTGAGCAGGAAAACCTGAAAGCAAGCAAGAGGGTAGATGAACTGCATGGCAACCAGAAAAACAGCCATGGTCAACAACTTTCTACCCGGCCTCATGAATGACTTTGTCAAGAGCGTTGCTGTACTTGGCAAAGCCCTTCCTGAGCAGAGCTCAGGCAGCCTTTTGGAACTCCGACTACCCCAGTTCAGACAAAACCCACCTCGTGACCTCTTCAGAAAGCAAATCTGCACCGGAAGCTGCAGGCCAGGGCACGCACGTAGAGCGGATGATCTCGATGGAGCCCTGGCGGTGTGAGGTTGAAAACAGGGGCCAAACAGGCTGCAATCACCCTTGGACTGTAGGAAACCAATGTTGGTCACTTGGGGTGTTGCTCTGCATCGTCTCACTGCCAGGACAACAAGACCTAATCCCATAACACAAAAAACACGCCATTCAGCGGGACTCCGAAGCAGAAAACATCCTTTGCGACCACCACCACCACCACCGCCACCACCACCACCAATGTTCGTATATGTCACTCTCTGCAGTCTTCTGACTGTCAATTGTTACTTGGACTGGTATTACTTTACCGCGGTGAGAGGCCGGGAATTCCGGAATGTCTACCGAGCGCCTCCAGCCCAGCGAGGAAAGCGCATCCAATCGGGCACCTTTGTTGAAAAAGTCCCACCTTAAGGGTTCTGGGTTCGGAGGCGCGGCTTTGCAGGGATCTGAACCTTGCTCCAAGATGGGCAAGCCCAGCCTGCAACGTACCACCAGATCCACCCTGGATCCACCCAGTCTCAGAACTGCCTGACGCCCTGAGTTAAACTCTCTACATGGGTTACCGGACGATGTTATCCTGGAGCTCTTGCGGCCTTGTTTGGTAACATACTCTGTCCAGCCCGTCAGCCCGGAGGGTTATGTCACCTGCAACCCACACTGCTCATGTCAAGGCCACCCAGTGTAGATCATAAAGAGTAGCAGACCAGGTGAATATCGTCAACATTCAACATTCGTGGGCATCCAACAGACAGAAAGAGCAGCGTAAACGTACAATTGCTCCTTAGCTTGCCGCTCTGGAAGTTGCGAGGTTCAAGATGTTTCAGTGCTGCACGACACCTTTTTGCAAAGAAACAAGAGTACAGGATGGTGGCGAAGCTACGATTGGCCGGATGCACAAACACGACACTGAAAAGGGAGGTCCGACAATTTTGTCCGGAAATGCGTGCTGCGCCTGACCGCGAATGCAGTGAGCCGACACGTGCACACGGTCAAAGCGAGAGATGCGGAACTCGGCGGAGCGCGCCTAACATTACCAGGAAACCACACGCTTGATCGACGCTGGAACCCCGACGATTAGTGCTAAACACACTCACGGTGTTCGGACAAAGTAGTAAGGACACAAGCTCTAGCGCTGCCCCTTGCCGAAAAGCGGCTCCTGCATGGCTTTGTCCCAGTTGTCCAACACGACCCCCTGAAGGATTTTGGATGAAGGTTGTTAAACAGTAATGTCACTGAAGATATGTATGGTGCCCACACGGTTGCAGAATTGATTTTATAGGGCTTGAGAGTCGACATGCATCTTGCAGGGTCTTTGCAATAACTTATCGACTAAGGATTCAAAAAGGGTTGTATCAGCGGGATTGGAAGGGCATGTATCGAGCTTTCTACAGCATGCCGCCTAAACGCTGCTGGGATTATGGCGATTTCGGGGTTGGTGGGGGAAACAGTGTGGGAGCAGTTTAGGGCTTATGGCTTATGGCTCATTACAATCTACTGCCGTCCCCCAACCAAGCGAAAAAGAAGGATCGGAGCCAGGGCTGGCACCATGGCAGTGACCATCGCTCGCATGATGGATCTTCGTCTCTCCTCCATTGATCTCAACTGTAGCGAGAGTTTGGGATCACAATAAAGGCCCGGGGGCAAAGGACAAGACAAGGAAAGTAATCTGCGACGTCAATAAGATGTCGTCGATTCCTGCTCCTCTAGAGCTCTCCCTCGGTCGGGAAAGAATCTCGACTCGTTACGCGCCAAGACCCGAAACTACAGTGAAATATGTATCCACAGGTTGCAACGCAAACAGCCTTGTGAATTACCAGAAGAAGGAGTGCAACATTATCGAAGAAAACCCGACAAATTCAATCCATATCGACATACGTACGTCCCACATGAGCGCATACCGATTCAACATAGCATCAGGCCATCATGTTGTCAGATCGCCGCATAGCCTTGCTACTAGACCAACATGTTCTCACATTCTCATACTCGCATGCTGTCATATCATCGTACAGCCATACGATTTTGTCGGCGTGTTCTAAGCCTATTGCAGCTGCTTTTGTTGCTCTCATAGCTTCGAAGACTTCTATAATCATGTGGGGCATGCCGTAGGTGCTTCAGGATGCCGCGGTATCAGATCACGCCTTCATATCTTTCGAGGATATCATATTGTCATGTCGTGTCATTCGCATGCCCTCACATGCCACAGTCTTGTCTTACTCCTGTTGCCTCACCATATGCCCATCCGCTCCACCATGCAGTATCAAAGTGGTGTCTTCATGACCTTCGATATCCAAGTCTTCCTGGCTGCGTCTTCTACCTCGTCCACGGTTGTTCCGGGCGCCTCGTCGAGACCGACACCAAGGGCCATCCTTTGGCGAGACCTTCGCTCATTCTGGAAAAGACCCAGTTCTTCAGGCTTCAACCGGGGGGAAGGAGCAGTGCGGCGGCAGTGTCCGGGGTGGTGGATGGACGTAGTCGTGCTTGCAGAAGCGGCAGCATCAGCAGCAGCAGCAGCAGCAGCAGCAGCGGCAGCAGCGACAACGACGAGAAGAACAACAACAAGATGAAAACACCGAACACCGTAGCAACAGCGACCATACCGATATACACCAGCTATCTGTAGTTACCACGAACACCTGGAGTGTGTGACTCATGGTTAACATCATAGTGTGCCTCATCGTGGTTACGATGATTCGCGAACATGGCTTACATAACAACTCAAGCACCATATACAATAGTAGATATGAGCAACACATAGAAACCCTGTGGGGTCACTGCTGCCCAGCCCGACCGTCCTTCATACACTGATCACTACGTCCCAGGTCCACAGATCAGACCGGCACCACTCATTGGCCAGCAGGCGAAGTTGCCGCCAATTCAGGACCTGTGATTTTCTTCAGCTTGGACAACAACTTCAGATGTGCATGTGTGAGAAAACCTCATTACATATCACGGCGGTCCCACACGGTACAAAGCTTGCCCGAAAAATGGACGCCCCCAGAAGTCCTCCAAGCCCAAAGACGCTACTGCAGAAAGCTGGCAGCTTGGCAGCAGGCACCGCCCGAGACTCCATCGCACCTTGATGGCGCACATTTGAGGCTTGTGCGTTCATGGGTGAACTACCCAAGCCTGTCACACTATAGCCCATGTATTCTTCAGCCCTAAACCCTAAACTCCAAAACCGGCCTCAGCCCAACTGTTGACCTCAAGCATATCCCAAGGACCAAATATCTCAAAAAACAATAAACCTGAACCCAACAGCGAAAGCCCTAAAATTGTGAAATGCAGTCCGTTAAGGCCGGCGCGCATCGTCGGGAAGGCCAGCAAGCGCATGCTCCTGCCGAGATCATGCTTTGGGGCGCCTGGGGTTTGGGGTTTGGCGACCATCGATTTGTGGGAACTGGACCCTGACGTTTTGCTTGCACTGCTAAGAATGTTGCGAGATGTTGAGAACCTCAAAGTCTTCGATACTTGGACTGAACAGAAGCTAAGATTTCTTGCAAACACTTTGCAAACTCATGGGACTGTGAAGGACTCGCCCCGCCCCAAAAAAACACCCCGGCCCCTGCGTCCCCCACGCTTCCTGCTATGCGTTCTCCTGCTTCTGCTGCTGCGTTGTTGGCTGCTGTTGGCGATGGATGATCACTTCAGCTGCTGCTGGTGACTCTTGCTGTCTAGCGTTAGACGCAAAGCATGTCCCTAGGTATCCTTACACCTACGAGTGCCTTAAAGTTTCGTTTCGATAACGGTGGTCATCATGAGAATGACCATGATGACCCTAATGGATAATCTCGGTGGTGGTTATCATAATGGTGAGGGTGCTCAAGCAATGACGGCGATGGAAGCAGCAGAACAACTGCCTCTAGTCAAGTCCCAGTACCGTGGTCGCGCTATGTTGGCTGCTATCGGTACTGTACTTCATGGGCTAGGTGTTGCCACCTTCTCACCCAGGCTCATGGTGAACAGCTCCACGGCCTGCGGAGCACAGAAGGCAATGGGAACACACAGTGACACAATGCTTACCCTGCATGGTAGACTCAGCACAGGAGATGTGCAGGAATGGTACGTCATTTGGCTGAATCGCCACTCATGGTGACGGACAGTTGTGTCTTCCGCGACAGAAGTGCAGGCCTCGAAGATGGGCCAACGGCTGGAGCACATCTTAGAGCAACTCTAACACTATCGTAGCAGCCGCGCTCTTAGAGGCCGCGGGTCTTGTTGTGCGCTGCATGCTTGGGACCAAGAAGGTTTCATCATCACTTCAAATCACCACCATCACCGTCACCATCATTCACATCATCAACACTACGCACCATCATCAACATTGGTGTCATTATTATAACAACCAGTAGCATAAACAACATCATCATGACAATCATCATCACCACCATCTGCATCATGATCCACCCCATAATTTGCGCAGTCATTCCCATCTAAAAATACCTTTGTCTCGGAAACTTGTCTTGTTCTGTCTATCCGCATGAGCTGAGATTGCGCGTGACTCTTTTGGAAGATCATCGGGGTTACGCTGGGCACATGCACACCGTGATGCGGATGGACCTATTGCCGACTTCAAACCTCCAATTGCAGTTCGCATTATCAGCAATCGTAAGAAAATCTCCAGCAAAAACAAACGTGACAAACACAACTAAAGTAAAGACAAGCAGAGCACCGCTGAACCCCTGCACAAGTGAAGTCTCGGGTCCTAACTCTGAGAATGGCAAAACATGCAAGCTCGCAACAGCTTGCAGAGACTGAGGGTCTGTCCACATGTACGGGAAACTCTGCGGACAGAGAGTCCTTGGTCCAGGCATAAGATGACGATGCTGATGCGACTCATGGTGCTGATGATGCGGAAGGATGACCACTTTTCTGACAATGGATGCAATGACAATGACGATCATGACGAGGATGCTGACCTAATGATGATCGATGGCTGTTGTGGCGGTGTCGCGTCTCGCAGCAGTATCCACATCTGCAGTTGCAATGCAGCGACTTGAATTTAGGTCTCGGGATTTCGGGCTCCACATCAGCTCGGCCTCCGGCAACCAGCTCAGCAGACATTCTAAGGACCTGGCAGACTCGGCACAAACAAGGCGTCGGGTGTATAGGCTGCCTAATACAGGGCCTTAACAAGTAGAATAAGGTTTTGGGGCCCATTATTCCATTATGCTATACTTATCATAAGATTTAAGCCCCTATACTATTCCGATTCAAAGTCCACCTGAACCCCATCCTGTCAGCCAGTTGACGACCGTCGGAATGAGGTCACGGCCTCTCTCCGGCTTCGGTCCTCCGGAGAGGAGCTCAATTCGAAAAGCGCCGTGTAGAAGTGGATGATCGCCAGGTTTAAAACCTGCTACAGGGAAGGGCTAATATATTCTATACTATACCATACGATGCTATCACTATAGTATACTATATTACATGGACATCTTTAGCTTCGGGATCGCTTCGCTTTCCCAGACTTCGATCTGAGAGCAGCTGTAAGTGCTTTGGCGGAAGTAGACACAGGCTCTAACACTTGCCGGATGGACTCCCAGGGGACACTCCTGCAGCAAGGCATGAAAGATGCGCATGGATCAAAAACGAAGCCGCTCAGCACATGTCATGTGGCTCTGCAAACCTAAGTGCAGACCGCGAGCAGAGCCTGTTTTGTTGCTGCGTATGCATGCACTGCACCTCATCCTCCGCAAGTATGGCTGTTAACCATCTGAGCAGCTTGGGTAGCTGCGGTGTCCGTGCGGGCAAAGAAGATTGTCTCTAGGTCTACGCGCTGTACAAGGTCGGAAAGCAAGGGAACCGCACATTGCTATATGGATCCACAGCGCACGATGTGCTCACGAATCTCATGCGCTGCGAATCGTCGAATTCGAAGCAAACCTGTCAAAATTGACAAGTGCCCTGTCGTGACAAGAGCTCTGCCCCTGAAACCTTTGGCTTAGAGGCTGTCTGTGAGTCAACTGCAGTCCCTTTTGTGAAGTTGAGTGTCTCCTGCGCTCAACTCCCGACCCAGTTCATGCAGGTCTACGGCAAGTGCAGCGTGTGAGGAACTAAGCTCCGCCACCACTGAACTTACAGCTCTGTGCTAGTCTCTCAGAGACGAGCATTGCGCCATTATTTGGCATACGCTGCAAATCTAGTTGTTCCAAATCTCTGGGCATTCCAGACTCTCGGTCCCATGCACACTTCCTACCGTGCATGAATATGACATTCTCATGAACTCAGAGTCTTGATTGCTCATCAGCGACACTCAGCAGAGTCTCTTCTCTATCGTCCACCGCATTGCTCTGATTGGTGGCATTCGTTCTGTGGCTCGTGAAAACCGATGTGGCTCTTTTCAGAAGCTGGGACATACGGCCACCTTCAGTGTTTTTCTTCTCTTGGCCTCCGGGAACAATGCATCGCAGCTACATCGCTCAAGCTACGACGACATGCAGCTCCCTCCTGAACAACAGGGTATCCTACAAACAATACCACGAAGCTTTCTGAAGATGAAGAGTGATGGTCGTGGCAATGATGTAGTGATGTTAGTACTGGTGGTTGCATTGGTGAGGAGGCCCGCGATGATGAAGAAGCAAAAGCAAAACGAGGATGATAGCGATGATTTCTAGTCGTGGGTGTGATGCTTCTTCTCCTGCTTCTCCTTGCTCCTGCCACTCTGCTGCAACTCCTGGTACTGCAACTGCTGCTGCAGGCAGTCTTAACCTAATTGCAGGAGAAGCATGCTCTAGTAGCAGCAATACACACGCTCGTCCCAGATTCGTCTTCCTCCTGCTCCTCGACACGGCCGCTACCGCGATAACGAAGCGTGCTCGTTTTCGTCGTCACACCAGTCGCAATGCAAGTCGACTTCCGGCTATGAGCACGTATTTGCAGGGACACGACTAAGTACTGGAAAAGGCAATACGAATACCAGAAAGAACCTTCGCCAGCAACAACAACAGCAGCAGCAGAAGCAGAAGCAAGGGAAGCAGAAGCAGCAGAAGCAGCAACAGCACCAACGGCAGCTACAACAGCCCCTCAAAAACCACAACCACGACCAGCAACAGTGCCAACCCTGCATACCAACACCACCGCCAGCACAGCAAACGAAAAACTGGCAGAGCGCCTCGCCGGGCTGACTCAAGAGGCTTCTCCTGCGTGCACAGAAAACCTCTGAAGAGCCTCGCCTCGCCCATGTTGAGGCTTTTGGCTTTGGCGTACGCATAGCATCATGCCGGCAAACACTGCGGCATGACACGAATACTTGAGAACTCAGTCCAAAGCCCCACGCGCGGCCTCGGGCGGGACGATGTCCGCTGAAAAGTCCATCTCCTGGATCGACAAGAGGATGTCGGAACAGCTTGAGGCCCAGAGTAGGGCTGCGTCATTCAGGGTCCAAGAGCATGTTGGAAGTTAGAATGTATCAGATGAATGCTGGTGCTTTCAAAGTAGAAACGAAACAGAATTTCCTCACATGCCAAACCGATGTGCCACGAGATTTTCCGCTGTAGACTTCCCATGGCATCCCACCGAGGATCCTCCCCCAGAATTCAAAACTGTGGGAAACCTAGGAGAATAATTGTGGACCCCACAAACCCTTGCTAAAGCCTAAGTCCGCAATTCTAGATCCTCAACCCTCCACGCTAAGCAAGTCCTGCAAGCAGACTGCAACCCTAAATTACAGGCTCTCCAGGTCAAAATGTCACTGCAGCAGGCAAGCCTACTTGGAGGTTCATGGGTAGTTATAAGTTGGGTTCTGAGTCCCCTAATATGAGTTATAATTATGGTTGCCCTACTTATAACCCCACTTATAACTACCCATGAACCTCCAAGTAGGCCCTAAACCCTATACCCTTATAGAACCCCTATAGATCCCTTTAAAGGGACCCTTAGAGGAACCCTTGGGGCCTCTTCGTTGTCCACCACCTCGTCAGCGTCCCCGAAAAGCTGCTTCGGGCAACTGGGAACCTTCCCAAAGTCCTCTCGGGCCCGGCGACCGAACGGTTTAGGGATGAGGGTTTAGGGTTTAGGGTTTAGGGTTTAGGGTTTAGGGTTTAGGGCCTACTTGCATTGCCATGGAACCTAAAGCCTGTACCCTGCACACCAGACTAACTCCCGTGCTGGTGCTGGGGCCCTGGAGGCAACGCAGGTTTTGGCATTCGGTCCTCTTCCCTCACGGACATGCCGCTCTTCTCGCTCTTGTGGCTCTTTTGGCTCAGCTGAGGCAAGGGTTCCTGGGGCACCTCTGCATCTTCCTTCCCAATTTCTGGCTCTGCCTCTTCCTTCCTCGCAGCCTCATTCTTGACTTCTGCCTTCGGATCCTGGCTGCTGCACGTTCTCAAACGTTCGAAGAACCTATGAACCGTACCGAGTACATGCTACCTTTCAATACAACTTCGTGGACATTTCAGGGTATCTCGTCCTCCGGCACCGTTTCGAGAGGCTCAGCCGGAGCCGGGGCTTCTGGCTCCTCTGGGCACTCCTTGCCCTGACACTTCTGGGCTGCCTTCCTCTTCTTCCTGAGCTTCAGAATCATATGGAAGTTGCCGGAAATAGGGGACCCTAATATAGTACCCTAAATAGTAGGATCCTTATTGTAAGGACCCCACAATAAGGTACCCCTAATTTTCGGAAACTCCCATATGGGAGGCTGGTTGAAGTTCGGGGTCCCGTAATTTTGGTGGTCCGTATCATGAAGATCCGAAAATCGGAGGTCTGATGCAGGGTCAAGAACTAAAGTCTCGTGTCCACCATCATCAACACCATCAATGCCATCCATCATGCTCACATTCGTAACAGAACTCCTCTTTGCCCTGGCTATAGCTGTCGTAGTAGTAGTAGTAGTAGTACTACTACTACTACTGCTACTACTGCTACTACTGCTACTACTGCTACTACTACTACTACTACCACTACTAGGGGGGAGCAACAGCAGCAGGAGCAGTACCAAATGCATGGTTTAGGGTAAGAATCAAGAACATTCAAGAACTAAGCCGGATGAGAGTCTTGACCTCGGCTGCGGGGATGCGCTGAATGGTCGACTCCGTGCCGGTGATACTACCATATGGCAAGACATTCCCGTGACCCTTGAAGGTCAAGATGTCACCATTGAAATACTTCCATGCCAAGAGCTGGAAAATATAACTTGCAACGGCCAGTGGCATCACCGCCCATGCAGTCGCCTCTCCCAACGAGCCCTTGCCAGAAATCGGACGATCCAGAGTTTTTGTGTCTGTCAGTGGGGACGTCCGCGTGGCAAACTGTGCGATCCAATGCCCCGTCATGGGCGAAAGCGCCGCACATGCCGAGATCAAGGTAAGGCAGATGTAACCTGGGATTTACACAGTGGCGGTGCCCAAGAGTGTCTTCTTGTGAGCTACACGTCTTGTGAACAAAACTCAAAAAGAACTAGTAGAACTCAGCAACAGCCTTTGAGGGCATACCACTTGTTGCCAAGGATGGTCATGATGGAGCACCACACCGCTGCCCCCCGAGCCACATCTAGGCCCACTGAGACCAAGATTGCCACAACGAAGGTTTCCGACCGGAAGTTCAGGTAGCCTAGGCATCCCGATCTTTTTTGCACAAACCCTGCTACTTCACGAGACTCGGCTGCTTCACGGCTGATGAAGAAAGCCGGCAAGCAGTTCCAACCGAAAGGAGACATGAAGATGGAAGGTACAAAAAGGACCATGGCAGCAACAACTTCAACAAAACAAAACTCGAACGACGGTGGCAGTGACGATGATCACGAGCTCAGCAGTCGTAAAGCCCAGCAGCGGCAGCAGCAGGCAAGAATAACAACAAGAAGCTAGCAACCAAACAAATTTCAACCACAGCAACTAGTCGGACTAGTGGAACTCCGGTAGTCTCACGAAGGCTAGTACTGCGACCCAGGTTGGAAACAGTGGCACAACGTCATGATAATAGCAGTAGAGCCTATCATGCCTAGCACGTGCTCGTGCTGGAGCCAGTACGGGTGCTGGTGCACGGGCTGTTGCTGGTGCTGGCGGCGGTCATGGTGGTTGTGGTGGTGCTGCAGCTGCTGCTGCTGAGACTGGCGCAGCTGGACCTGCAGAAGCAGCAGCAGTAGTCGGTAGCAATAGTCGTCGCCGCCGCATCAGGCAGCATCAGCAGCATCAGCCGCAACAGCAGTAGCAGTAGCAGTATCAGTGGCTGCTAGTACTAATACTAGTACTAGTTAGTACTAGTACCAGTACTAGTCGTCGTCGTCGTGGTGGTATTGGTATTGGTATTGGTATTGGTATTGGTATTGGTATTGGTATTGGTATTGGTATTGGTATTGGTATTGGTAGTGGTAGTGGTAGTGGTAGTGGTAGTGGTACTGGTAGTGGTAGTGGTAGTGGTAGTGGTAGTGGCGGTGGTAGTGGTAGTGGTAGTGGTAGTGGTAGTGGTAGTGCTAGTGCTAGTGCTAGTGCTAGTGCTAGTGCTAGTGCTAGTGCTAGTGCTAGTGCTAGTGCTAGTGCTAGTGCTAGTGCTAGTGCTAGTGCTAGTGCTAGTGCTAGTGCTAGTGCTAGTGCTAGTGCTAGTGCTAGTGCTAGTGCTAGTGCTAGCGCTAGTGCTAGTGCTAGTGCTAGTGCTAGTGCTAGTGCTAGTGCTAGTGCTAGTGCTAGTGGTAGTGGTAGTGGTAGTGGTAGAAGTAGTAGCAGTAGTAGTAGCAGCAGCAGAAGTAGTACGTATTGCATTGCGGACGTCACACAATCCTTGTGCTTGACGACGGGGGACAGTCACTCAGTGACCGGCTACTCTGTGGCAGCTTCATCGTTTTGATGAATCCTTTTCCTGAAGACCTATCACTAACAAAAGCGACTAATCCATGGCATCCAACTGCAAGTGCCGGCCATCATTCCAGCTCAAGCTATAGCTGCTTCGAGAATCTGTGCGATCATCGGCCCATCATTGGCTCCCAGGGTGCTCTGAAGCTGAGTGCTCGGAAGCTGCGGATAAAAGGAGCGACCAGCCATGATGTGAGAAGGGCTAGCCGAGGCGCTCGACCCCGCATCCGCTGCAGATGGGAGCGACTGATCATTGTCCGCTTCATCTTCTGAGCTGCTAGCATGTATGGTCACCATTTCCCTGGTAGCGTTGGTAGATGAGCCAGCAGCGCCATCTCGTGAAGCCCATGCGGATCCTGTCATCACAGCTGAAAGCGCGAGCAGGAGTGCGCATAAAAACCACATGCTGCCTCTGGTCACACTGGGCAGTGTGATCTTCACCACCAGAACCGGTGCAGGCCGGACAGCAGTGAAGGTGGGACCTGCCTGCCACGCGCAAGCAACCAGTAACACCACAGACAGAAAGCCCTGCCCTCTGTGAATCCCGAGCTCGCCGTCGTTCAACCCGGGCAGCTTCAGAATCACAGCGGCCCGTGTGTGAGCCAACTGTACACAGACTGCAGCAATGACGGTGCCTGACATGCCGGTACCGGCGACCACAGCCTGGAAGAGCACAGAGGCGTCCCGGCTCCCTTGGTAGACGCAGATCCTTCCATGACCTGAGCACAGAAAAGCATGAGAGGTGACGGCAAGTGAGGCAAGCAAGACGGAGCGAGAGGTATAAGCTGGAGAGCGAAGGCATGCTGTGGACAAGCAGCAAGTCTGAGCACACACGCCGATCTGGCGACTTGTGTTCAGTATTTCGGGCACGTCAGCGCATCAGCGCATCCAGCGCAAACCCCAATCCCCTTGTGAAAGCAGGAGCCCGAAAGTTTTTGGCCCAGGCTTCTGGCTGCAGGCTGCGATGTCCAGCCGTAAAGACAATGTTACACACCGCTAGCGGGAAGCAGCAAACACCTCCAAGGAGTAAGTGCAAAGAAATGGCAGCTCTTCGGCTTCACTCCTTCAAGCAGAAGTAGTAGTAGTAGTAGTAGTAGTAGTAGTAGCAGCAGTATTGCATTGCAACCGTCGCACAAGATCAGAGTGCATGACGAGGGAGGCAGAACATTGCATTGCATTGATCCGGCTGTTCAGTGACAGCGACACACGCTTTCGATGCCCCTCAGGACTACTGATAGCAGCACATCAAAACTAGTCCATGTCTTCCAAGGCCATCGTACCGCGCACACCTTCAGCATGAGCCCCTATCTGCGCATCAGGAAACTCAGACTCTTGTGCGGTGTGGCCTTGTGGCTGGTGTTCCGCTTCATCCGGCTGGGAATCCGTGTCAGAGATCACGATCAAAACTGTACCGTCGCTGCCCGCTTGTTCGCCAGTCACTCCATCCATCGCCGCAGTGGTAGGACTCGCCGCCCCTGGGACACCAATGTCGACAGACGTCCGATGTCATCTGTTGTGTCATCAGAAAGTGCTGCTGATTCGTGCAGTGCGTCTGAGAGGTGTGCTCGGCCCCATTGGTATCAATCCAAAGTCCACAGCAACTTGTATGCGCCAGTCCCGACACTCTCGTGCACGAAGCGGTTCTGCAGGCAGTAAGGCGGCCGCGCTCCTCGCGTAGCAGTGCCCGTTACATTCGCCTGCTGAACGCAGCGTAGTCCGCCTCGCAACGAGCAGTGTGAGTTCCCACCGTACACATAGAACAGCAGCTCCTGTGTCGAGTCCTTTTGTACTCACGGGAGCATCCAGGGACCTGGCACACCCGTCCACGGCGTGCCACAACCCGCACACCCACGTCCCGTACTTCAGCAGCAGCATCAGCAGCCTCAGCAGCCCCGTGGCCTTGAGCTCGATCTGTCCAGGAGCCGAAGGGTGGCATGACCTGAGTAAGCATGCATGTGGACATCCGATTGGAATACGAGGCGCCACTCTGCACCGCACCATGAAGGTATGCATATGCAACGAGTCACAGAGTGCAAAGATGCATGCAGCCATGTGCAGCCATATGCTCGCACTGTCAATGGCGAGGGTTCACACACAGCAGCGCCGGGCACTATTGGCACAACGCAGTCGACTACGGAGACAGCCGGTCGGGACAAAACCACAAGAACCCGGAAACCAAGGGGAGGCCTAAACCACACCCAAGGAGAGGGCCCTACCGAAAATACTTATCCAGCACATGCTGCCCTTTGGCAGCGCCTCCACAGACTCTTTCGAGCAATCCTTCTGGCAACATGTAGCCTGCGTCAACCAAATGCTCAGTGAAGGCCGGCTCCAGTGGACCATGTCCATTGATCCCAACTGAGAAGGCAATGAGGGCACAGCAATGGCCTGCCCATAAATGAGGAGGCTCGGCTCTGCAGCATTGTGTTTGTCCACATGGACCGCCGTGGCGCCAGAGTGTCGGCAATCAATGCATTCAGCAGTCGACTCGTGGCCACATGGCGCCATGATTGCTTCGCCAGCCCTGTGATGCCTCCTTTAGAGTAGAGTCCCGACCGGAAAACAAAGCCTTGGGCAATGTCCCTAAAATCCTGCTCATACTCCAATGCTCGCACGACTTCGCGCACAGCGGACCATAGGTTCTGCAAGGACCTCTGCTGGCGAGGAGGAGTCACCATATAGAGGCCTGGGAAAAGAAGTTATGCAGTCGGCCGTGAGCTGTTGAGCCAGAGAGTCAGCAAAAAGCAGATAGCGATCCCAGTCCTCCGCCGGTGGGAGGCCTTTTGCCTCTTGCATCAGCTCGTTTCGCGTAAGAAATGTGACCGCAGGACTCACCGCGCTGCCTTCAGGAAGCCTGTGCCTCAACTGCTGTAGGAGCTGAGCCTCTTCATAGGCAATCATTTGCACGTGATCCGGCAACTCAAGGACAGACGACATTGCCGCTTGTGCCGACCTAGGCACGCGCAGCACCTACCTACGGTGCAAGCCTTGGCAGAAGGGGGCCGAAAGGGCAATGTTGTTTTCACACTGCTTCGGCGTCACCAGCTGCTATGATCCGTACAAAAGCCGTTGTCGCTGTGGGCCCTCCCTGCTGGCCCGGAACTTGGCTAGAGGCGCCGCATGGCCCCACTCAAGTACGCGTTATGGTCTACATCACGCAGGTCCTTGCTACGCACCTTACGTGGGGGTTTATTGTCGTCACAGACAAAGTAACTCCAGGTGTCCTGGCAAGGCCTACCTATCAGTGTAAGGTAATGACCACTCGTGGGGGTATCGCCGAGGTGATAGACTATGACCACTACTTGAAAGGTTTCATGCCGTACCGCACGGCCCTGATCAGCTGCCTCGAACACTGGGACCGGCATGGAATCGCCTGGCCGCACACGCAGTACACTGCGATCTTTGGCACTTCCTTCCGGGTATCTACCTATCTGAAAGAACACGAAGCCCTGATGCCGCAACAAAGCATACCACGCATCTTGCCGATGCCATGCATCAAGAAGCCCTTGCAAGGTGGGGCCTGTCAGAGTCAGCTGGATGGCTTGCAACAATGTGCCTGAGTCCACAACGTGATGGGGGTTCTCTAACCGTGCTTGCCATTGCCCTTGCCAGGCCTGCGCGTACGCCAGGCAGAGGGCCAAAAACTCTCCTGCATCGTGTTGCCGATGCAATCCGGGCCATGACACCGATTTTTGAGTATGACAGGAATGGTGTAAGACACGGATCTGCACGACCTGATGAGCAGATCCCACTGGTGGCCGCCCTAGACCGACCGGTGCATCCAGCCGCCATTCATCGAGCAGAGGGGCCGCGCTTTGCCCAGTCGCAATACGGGGCAGTGAGGTAGGCCTCTTCCAGAGCCCGTGCCAGTGGCGTGTGTGGCCAACACACGCCCTGGAGCTTGACGATGGCAGCTCCTCGAAGGCTCAGCTGCATCATCATCAGGACCACTTCGGTGGTGAACCCTGCAGGTGCTGCTGCTTCGCTGAGGCAAACCTCGTGGGGACGCCCTCCTTCGGAAGGTTCTGGATCAGGGTGTCGATGTGCTTCATGGCCTCGCTGTGCTTCATCGGTGACGCGGGGTTCAGGGAGTTCTCGCTGGGGATGATCCATCCCACATTGAGGCACCTCTGAAGGCGGTCCCTCGCAAGGTTCCGCTCCGCCCTCTGCTTGAGATCCTTCATCATGGATAGCGCCATAATCGTTTTGAGAGCCGTCTTGACCGTGCCCGTCGCATACATCTCGGACCACTCCAGGGCAACTGTCCGGAGCATCGGCACGCAGCCCATCTCCGTCGTGTCGCCGAACCCGATGAATCCAACATCGGGACGAAGCCGCATCAGCTCCTGCTCGTGGCGGACTGTCATCTTGACCAACAACACCAACTCCTGTGTCTGAGGACTCTCTGCGCCCACGTCCTCGCCCTTGTCCTGACCATTCCCCCTCCAATGACGCTGGCTTTGCGCCTTGGCTCCAAGCATCCCAGGAGTGCTGCGATGGTCCTTTGCCCTTGTTGGCGTCTCGCCTCCATTTCGGCTGACGCGTCGCGTCCGGCTCGTCCTCCTCCCTCTCTCTCTCTCTCTCTCTCTCTCTCTCTCTCTCTCTCTCTCCCCTTGTCAAGATCTCCTCCGCTCGGCTTCTCCCACAAACTTCCTCCAGGTCCTGACCGCGCGGAGCAAGACGTTAGCGACTGACGCTTGAAAGACGGATGTGCAGCCCTGCAAGTGCCTGCCTGGCTGCTTCACTCGCGCCCCACAGTAGCTATCAGGCCCAGGCTGCAGCACGTTTTTGCCATGCAGTCGGATGCATGCGGCGCAGACCTCAAAGCACACAATGTTCTTTTCAAGACTCGATTGAAGCATGTCTGTCGAACGGTCTGCCGCCAATTTTGTCGAGCCTGCGTGACAAATTGCTGATCTTCCATAAGTGCAAGTTGTTGAGTCACAGGCGGTGCCATAACAGCAGGGTCGACAGGATCAGAGGCAGAGACCTCCGGTGTAGCGGCGGCAGCTCCACTTGGTTCACTGTGCACCGTCGGCGTGGCACTCGCAGCGCTATTACGACCCTCACATCCCGAGTTAAGATGCTTCTTGAGTGCCTCGACTCGTGAAAATACGGCGGCAACCAAGGCACTGTGGCAATCCCCCTACTGAACCTGAGGCATACAGCGACGCAGTCATGATCCCCGAACCTTTCCTAGCATTCTGGCCCACATATGAGTGCCGCTTCGCTCGGTGCGCGCATGATTTGCACACTGGGGAAGTACACACCATGCAGGCTACACCAACCCTGGAGTCTGGGAGTCGTCAGCCTGACCTATCAGCACAAGCGTACTGTCAGCAACCGGCTCGGAAATCGGGTGGAAGTGCTGCAACTCACGGGCCAAAAGACTAAACCTAGACCTGCTAATTTCATCAGTGACTTTGGCAAGGCGGCGATCCAGTGTTTTCTGCGGTACCACATGCGGAGAATCCACGTGCAGTCGTGCTCGCAGAGACTCCGTCGTCTCGCGAGTGAGGTGCGCAGGTGCCCGCGCAATCGCACTGCCCTTGCATCGAACTGGTCGTGCTTGCGAAGCACATTATGGCTGAATCCCACAGCATGTTGCCCATAAAGTAAGCAGCTACGAAAACAAGCAACATACAACCTCACCCTGTGTTGCAGCGTAAGTTGCCTGTTATGAAGCACACGGACCAGCCGATGCCTGTTGGCGTGGGCAGCCTGCTGTCTGTGCAAGCACGTGCGAAGCTCGAAAGACCCATACGAGGCCACTACACCAAGGTATGTCATGCTGGGGACAATAGGGATTTTGAGGGGTTGGTGCGGGGTACCTATATCCAACATGTCTGTAGCCATGCTTGTCACGACACTTATGACTACGTAGCCATCGGGTCGCTGCACTGCCGCGGAGACGCACCACCAGCTGTGATTTGTCTGGGGTAATGGTCATTCCAAACTCCCTGAAGACCTGAAAAGTGGTCCTAATGCAGTGCAGAAAGAATTGGAGATCCCTTGCATCCCGAATACCCCAAGCAAGGTGGGTGTCGTCTGCAAACAAGGTTAGCGCTTCCGCTGCCCAAGTGGCATTCGTGCCTTCGGCTATGACATCGTAGAGAGACATGTGAAAAGGGCGAAGAGGTGTATGTGCTTAGGGTACAGCTTGCTGGAACCCTTATGTTGTACTTTGTAGCGACATTGGGCAGGAGGCGCAAGCACAACCTGCTGGAGTGACACCGGAACATTGGCGTGCTGCGCGCTTGTTGCAGCGCATGTCTAGGCACGCAATCGAATGCACGGCTAAGGTCTATCCCCAACATGATTCCACTTTCACAACTGCTACTTGTTTTTTAATTGATTTGCCAGCATGCCGATCGTGCACAGTCGGGGTGGCCGATTTGTCGCGGACCTCGCCACAATGTTTCATCACCCTATTTATAGACTCGTCTATAGCACGATTAGGACAATAAGCGTATTGGGGGCGCCCCTGAAGAAACGCGAGTGATCTCCTGGGCAGAAGAAACACTTCAGGACTGCTCAAGACCTGCTCAAAGATCTCAAAGTACCGAAAACACTCCTGAAACTCTTGATGCGGCTCAAGGAGTTCACCGTGTGTTCCTCTGACGCGAACCAGGTCATATCTACGCTTAGGGGCGAGGAGGTTTATGGTCCTATACACAGCTCCGAGGTCATGTCTCTTGGCTGCATGCACAGCTTCCACCATCCTAGCTTCATACCAAGCTTTCCTGGCTTACACGACGAAGCTCCTTACTGGCCTGCTTGAAGGCATCAGCACGCTGCCACGCGCACACAGCAGCCCGTATGCCAACTGCTTTGGCACTGGACGCTCGGGCTTGTTGCGCATCAAACACAGCCTGAGCGGCCTGTTGAACCTCTGGTTGGCTACTGGGCCTAGAGGGCTTATGGGGGGGCGGGCTTGTTGGGATACAGCTTGCAACAGAGTCTAAGGACAGCACTGTTAACTTCTGCCATAGTTGTATGCTCAGATGCTCTAGACAGTATGTGACAGACTCCCGCTCGCAACTCCTCAGCTCGAGCATCCCTATTTCGAACGGATGCAGGCATTTCGCGCAGCGCAAACCGCGGCGGCTCAGCACGCTTCTTATTGAGATCAGCGCCCATGACCACCAGGTTACCTTGTGGGATGCTCTGAAGCAAGCGACTAAGCTGCGCCCAGAAATGACTGCGCCTCTCCGTGACAGCCGCGGCCTCATGCTTGGGTCGAACCCACTGGTAGCCGGCTATCACATCCAAGTTGACACGGCCATCGCTGCAACGCACTTGTAGCAACCTGCCAGGAATCCACGTGCAGTATGAGATATAATCCTTGTTGGCCACCTTTGTTGAGATGGCCACGCCGACCCCGCTGAATCTTTGCGCCGGATCTGCTGTCATATAGAATTATAGAAGTTCCAACCTGGGATGGCCCATGTATTGTCCGCTCGCCCACATCCCCAGTGCAATTCTTGTAAGATGACAATATCTTCACGACACCTATGAACCAGCCAATCGTACAGGTAGTCGTATGTTTCCACCGTCAGCCCTCCCGCGTTGTAGCTTCTGACCCGCAACCTGGGCCTGGCAATCCACGCCGGCTTGGCTGGTGGCCTGCTTCGCGCAATCCCGGCCTCAAGTGGTTGCCGTTGTGCGGTGCCAACTCCTGAGCTGTCCTCCACCGGCCATGGTGCCACCGTTGATCTCGACCCTTCGGCGTGCTCGCCTGTAGGCCCTTTTGCGCTGAAAACTATGAGCAGTATCTTTGCTATCAGTCGCTCCAGTAATTTCCGCTGCGTCCAAGTCAGACACAGCTCCCGGGCCCTTGGGGTGAGGGACCCAACCCTCGGGTCTGCCGCCTCTTTGCAATGACCTAACATGTTCAATCCCGGCGGCTGCCGGACTTGGGACCGGCACGGCTGGCTGGTCTTCACTTCCATCGTCGACAGGTGCAGGAGATAAAGAAATATCACCGATAGTGCAACCCACGAGACCATTGTGTGAACCTTCCTAGCAACACCTCTTCAGCTCCAGCCGAGACGCCTTAGTAGTAGTAGTAGTAGTAGTAGCAGTAGTAGTAGTAGTAGTGCTAGTGGTAGTGCTAGTAGTAGTAGTAGTAGTAGTAGTAGTAGTAGTAGTAGTGCTAGTGGTAGTAGTAGTAGTAGTAGTAGTAGTAGTAGTAGCACAAGTACTCTTCGTAGAAGCACTTGCAGCACTAGTCATCATACAGATTGTCGTCGGTGTAGCGCTTGTCACCGAACTGTAGTCGGCAGATGGTTTAGCCCTAAACGTAGGACACAGTAGGCCAGGCAGAAGCAAGCACAAAGCCAAATGCAGACATGATGAGCCAAGGAACATGCGAGTTGACAGGTTGAGGACCCAAAGCAAAAGTAGAGGGTTGACGAACCGAAAGAATCACACACACACAAACAAACCTTTATTCCCAACCTGCCGAGCAACCCAGGTCCCACAAGCACAAGGCACGTAGAAGCGATCCCGGTGGCAACAGGCAACTGAAGTCTCGCATTGCCCACGGACCCCACTTGTTCCTGGCTTGGGTTTCGAGTGGGTTGCGCTTGGGCTTTCAGGCACAGCATATAACAAACTTATTAGCAAATCACTCTCCCCCAAAAGGCGTTTCGTCCGCCGGCTTTGGAAACAGATAGTCATACTGCAATCCAAACTCATCCGAGTCAGAAAGAAGAAGATCACGGAAAGCGCCACAGGACCAACGAGACCAACAGTCAGAGCAAAGATTGCAATCTCCGAAGGCTCCCAACCATTCAGAGTCCACCACTGCGTGAAGCTCTGCGACGAGTAGGAGGTCAAAGTATTCAGGGCTTCTGCCAGAACCAACATGATGAAGGACTGGTGGGTCATACCCTCAAGCAGCTCCGTCTTTGGAAGGACGTAGGACGCATAGCAATGGGGTGCTTTGAAGAGCAGGACCAAAGTCGCCAGCGAGACCACGAGCACCAGCTGCTTGTTGATGTAGTCCATTCCTGCGGGGAGTACCCAGCGCTATGTGTAGGACACGCCTAGCGCACTCAACATCATCTTGCTTACAAACCCCAAGTGCACTCAAGACTGGTAAAGTAGATCGTGCTCAATGTCAGACTGCTTCTCTCCATCCTCATCCCGGCTCTCCAACCATCTTCAAAATCTACAGCCACACCTGAGCATATCCAGTCACACCTGGACAGTACCACAACTCCGACGCCCCAATTAAACTCCTAGCCCCTAAAAACCCTGAACCTTCACACTCCTCAACCCTCCAACAGCTCCTGCATAGCTCAGGGTCACGGCAATCCACGCGACGCCCGAGCGCAGGGACTCGAGGACCCCGATTCGCCTGGCAGCTACCTGGAAGCCTCCGTGGAAGTCCTCAACTGATATTTTCGGGGTCTGAGGGAATTAGGGAATTAGAGTCTTTCGGGTTGGGGGGTTTTCGGGTTTAGGGTTTAAGGTTGAGAGGGGGCAGCTGATTCAGACAGCTTCGAGCATCTTCAAGTCCTCGTTGAAGTTCCAGATGATGAAGAGCAGGCGCGAGGTGCTCTGCACACCGCAGAGGCCAAGGTAAGTCCTTCGGTTTTGTGGGGAATGCTACAAATATCATGAGGAACCTTAAGAAATGGTGCTGGTCATTCGAGCTGGTTGGGCACTGTGACACAGAACCTGTCAGAATCTCAGACCCCTAAACCCTAAACCCCTGAACCCCTACACCCCTAAGCCCTCAGCCCCACAGCATTCCCTGAACACGGCCATCTTCTGCTCGTCAGATCAAGGGTCAAGGTGACCACAGCATTGTCGAAGAGTTCCTCGGGCAGCGCGGGAACGAGCACGAAGAAGACCATGTTCCTGATGCCGGAGGAAGATGAAAAGCTTCTGAGTATAAGGTCTATTCCATGTGTCATGATGGGAAAAATATGGCCCTGCAACCTGCGCTAAGTGATGTGATTTTGAATTCACTGTCAGCTCCGGTGGCCACCACCTCCTTCTTCCTCCGCCTTCTACTCCTCCTCCCATTGCCACTCCCCTTCCTCATCCTGCTGCTGCTGCATGTTGCGAGTGCTCTTCGTCCATTATGATGCTACACTACTCAATCACCAATCCAAAACCTCTGTAACTTGTACCTAGGTTCAAGAGCTGAGCACTGGCCATGAGCAGGTTCGGAGGGATGCCCTTCGATAGGAAGAGCCAAAGCAGGCAGCCCACCGCGGAGCCCGCATAGAAGACCGTCCACAGAGCCTGCGGAAAGACAAAGTAATGGGGGAGCTTACGCTCCTGACGCTGCACGCAACTCTTCGGGGAGTGCTTGTAGCCGACATGCAACACGGCTATGGCATAGGGCCCGTAGGTCCGAAGAGCCAACACCAAAACAACTAAACCCGACATCCCAATCCCCAGACCCCAATATAGAGGCCTTCATAGCTAGTTATACTATTCTGGAGGTTCCTTATTGTCACTATAGTATAATATACCCTGCAAACCCTATTCTAATTATTAAGGCCCCTATATTAAACAAGATGCTGCAGGGCGCTGTGGGGAACACAGTTTGGGACGGCTCACGGCACGGATGGATGTAGGGAGCTGCTCTAAATCAGGATCACGTCTGAAGCCTCAACCGATGGTCTTATGCTTCAAGTCCGTCTGAAACCTGACAGCTGAGACATATACGGGTCTCAAAGGATAGATGTGTATGTGTATATGTATGTGTATATGCATACTTGTATGAATGTATATATGTGTATGTACATGTACATGTGTGTTTACGCATATGTGCGTATCCTGTACAGACGCGATCATTGCATACTGCCCGATATAAAACAGTGCGAGCATGCAACGGAATATTTTCTCTAACAGTCTAGCTATATCAGCTATGTGTATATGTGTATATGTGTATATGTGTATGTATAGACGCATCCACAGACTCGCACAGGCAGGCAGGCATGCATGGATTGACGTATGTATGTATGCATGTATGTATGTATGTATGTGTGCGTGGATATGTATAAATGTAAATAAAAAAATAAATAAATACCCCACAATGCTCCGGGGTTCTCGGCTCTCTCGAAACACGTTGCCAGCGCCTGTTCCGAGGCGCCCGAGTTTGCCATGGCCCGCATTTCCAAGGTCTTCAGCAGGGCCTCGCTCACAGGGTGCTATGTCTCTCATAGGAGCGTTTCCGAAAATAGGAGACCCCGATATAGTACCCTAAAACAGTAGGATCCTTATGAAAAGGACCCCAAAACTCCTAATCAGACAAAACAAGACATGACCGGACAAGACAGGACAGGACAGCGCGGGTCAGGGCAGGGCATGGGATGGAGTCCGAGACGTTGGACAGCGCTGTGTGGCATGGCATCAAAATACATTCCGTGGCATTACATTACATTACCTACTAACAGTGTGCTTACATAGTTGTGCGTATGCATACACATGGAATGTGTATGTATGCGCGTGTAGTTGTATGTGTACTGTATATGCATGTATATATGTACACATATATGTAGGCACGTGTGCTTGCTGTTTTTTGCACGTGCACTTTTATTTCGATCGCAGGTTGAACGTACATGCTTGCCTTCTCTTGGCTTTCATGTTCAGGCCGGCCTTTATAGACACGGAAGATCTGAGAACCTAACGTGAACTCTTTGCAGGCTGGGAAACCCTGAATAAACACTTAAGCCTGCGAATGAACCCGAGGTCTCCGTGGCCTCGCCGACGGGGGAGAAGATGTAGCCAAGCACAATCACAACGTGGATACGGAGGCAGATGCCCCGGAGGAAGGGCTTCATCAGCCAGAGCGAGAGCGGGCTCTTCTCGGTGAGG
Organism: Symbiodinium sp. clade A Y106; assembly: GCA_003297005.1. Taxonomy (NCBI): domain Eukaryota; class Dinophyceae; order Suessiales; family Symbiodiniaceae; genus Symbiodinium; species Symbiodinium sp. clade A. Next base: position 46,206 of record BGNK01002737.1, read on the forward strand.
CGCTGTTCTGCCTTTCAGGTGTCTTGCTCACACAGGGTCTCGAGACTTTGGTGTTTCGACTTCTGTTCCTGTTTTAAACCTTTCGGGCTGTTTCGACAACTGTGGGTCCGCCTGGCAGATGTAGCTCTGAAGCGTCTCCGCGTCTTTCACCTTTCCTCGATTATTGGCCATGGCCTGCTTCATAATTTCCTGGACCCGCTCCTCGCTGACACCCTGTGTCAGGAACTCCGCGTCATCGTCGATGTCCAGCACCTCAAGTCTACAATTCCCCCCTCAGAGACGCTTCACGCACGGAACGCTGCACAAGGAGCCGAGACCCCGAGTCTCCCAGGTCTGTTCCAGTAAATTTTAAGAACAGGTAGGACAAATACAGCAACTGGGACAAATGTCATTACTATTGTGACAAATATATTGAAACTCCTGTGACAAGTACTGCCAGAGTTTTACTTCATCCCACAGGCGCCTGCATCTGGTGGGCCACTTGTGCGGTGGAGGACATGCGTCTCAGGGGACTATCGCGCCGTGGTGCCATCGCCTCCAGCGTTGGGGGACTTTCTGGTTTAGAGGGAGGCCCGCAAACCCGTTTATTGTCAAAAACCCTAGAACACTCAGCCACTAAATTGCCCCTGATATACGGCCTCCTGCACTGCAGTGGTTGCCCCTTTCCTCACCCAGAGGTGGTTCAGAGTCAGGGAGGCTCCTGCCAAAGACACATGACACCGCGGAATTCAGGAGTTTCAAGGTTAGGGTCTTACGATTTCAGGTTGTAGGGTCTTGGGTTTGCGGCTTTAGTGGTTTAGGGTTCATGGGACTTAAACATAGAGGGCCGATACAGTAGATGATAACGCAGCCATTGAGCTGTTGGTTGATCACGTCATGAACTACGAACTCTGCAGTGCGAAGATAAGACCTCTCCTTGAGATTCCTCCTACGCTTGCCGTTTTAGTGTTGTCAAGATGGCAAGGCTGGCTCGTAGCAGCTAAGTTGATCTGTTTTTCGAGCTCACTCGCTAACAATTAGCTTTACGATCGCCCATGTCGTTGTGATAAGTCCAGACAGCCACCGCATGTGCTGCTATGAATTTCAATTTTGGTGGCCAAACACATACTCTTCAAATCTCTATTCATCTGCATCTGCCAAGGATGGCAGCCATGACAACGACAACAACAAATGCAGTGATACGTGATATTTATCATGTATGAACGACCCTGCAGCTGATGACGATGATGTTCATGTTCATGATCATGGTCATGTTCATGACGACGATGATGATGTCGATGATCATGATCCATTGTATCATGACCATGACGATGACGACGATGATGGTAATGGTCATGATCATGGAATCATGACCATGATGACGGGTATGACGATGATGACTGTGAACGACATCGACGACGACGAAACACCGAGAAAACAACCTTCACGCTGGTGATCAGCCGATTCGTGGTCCCCTATGTACCCTTTCGCACCTGAGGACCGCCGGAAGTTGGTGCAGGCCTCTGTGTACGCGCCAATTAGATTCTCCTTGGGCTTCGAACAGCAAAGGTGAGAAACTGTAGCTGCCTGTAGCTTCAAGAAAAGTTCCAACATTCATTCGTGTTAGCTTAGTTATGTCTATATGTATATGTATATATATATACATATATATATGCATAGTAGAGGGTGGGATCGGAGAGGGATCGGGACCGCCGTTGCTTCAGAGTCGCTCGCCAAGTGTGGAAAGGGAACTCTGCAGTTGTCGCATTGCTGGCCATCTTCCAATAGTCGTTCTCATTCCTGGGAGGCTCTGGGCTTGGGGAAATGCTCGACTTCTCCAAGGCCTCTCGAAACAGAGTTTCTGAAGCAGAGCCTAGTTTCATGTTCAAGGCATAGTCCACGGCACAGAAGAAGGAGTCGATGAGGCTCTTGGCATCATCGGAGTTTTGCTGGCGGAAGTAGACCCCGGGCATCTTCCCGAGGCCTCCAATCGCACAACCCACGGAGGGAACCTCAGCAGCTCCGAATTGGAACCGTGTCACTTACAAGCATTTTTGTTTTAGTTTTTTCGGGTCTACTCTCGAAAAAAAGAAAACCCTTCGCGGTGGCTATGCATACAACACGTTTCTGTGTCGACCGGGCTGTACCAGAGCAATACGGTCCGACGATTCTTACGGACAGCTCTACATGTCCTCTCCGTAAGCTTCTTCTTCTTCTTTTTGCCTCTCTCTCCTTTTCTCTCTGTCTCTCTGTCTCTTTCAAAAGAAGTTCAGTTTTGCCAAATCCGACTCGGGAACCCCAAGAAGGCCGAACTCCACGTCCACGTAGCCGAAGGGCTCGGAACAGGAGGGGGTAAAGCAAAGATGCGCCCCGCGGCGGCATTCCTCACTAAGCTTGAAGAACCTCGGCCGCGGTGCATGACTAGCTGGCTGTCCGTGCTTGGGTTTCGTGCGGTGGCCAGGTTCCCATCAGGGAAGCCCTCATGAAACCCCGGATTTTTTTCGTCCAACATGTTTTTGCTCGTGGACTTTTTCGCCCTGCTATGCCATCCTGGGCCGATCTGCTTGCTTGCACCTAGTCTCAACTCCCAAGAACAGGCAAGGCGCTTCGTGCACACGAACAGTCTGCCCTTGAACTCATCACCGAGTCCAGCAAGTAGCTCGCCAGCGTATCTGCCACAAGCATCATCTGGGGGACCTGCAAGGACGATCTGAACATCTTGGTGACTCCTGAGAAAGACCGGGGTCAGCATGGCGATGTGATCCACTCCCTTCTGCTTCACCCAGCGGCCGATGAAGATCAGAATCTTCGCCCCGGGGTCGAGGTCCAAGCCGCACTCCTTCTGCAGCTTCTCTTTTGCAATGAATCGCCTCTCCTTGAGCTCGCTGATCTCTGCATGGGCATCCGCCGGATCCGTCGCGTTATCCAGCGCGATGATGCGCGGTATGCCTGCAAAGAGAGTCTTCTCGCGTGCCAGCTCCACAGCATAGTTGTAGGCCACACCACAGATCCCGTGCCCTTTCTGAACTTCCCGAATGTAAGTCACAGCTGCTTTCAACATGTTGAAGCGACCCTCGAACATACAGTATCTCCGGATCGTTGAGATCTCAATGTTGAAGATGAGGCTGAGACGGCGCAGCGAGCTTACAGTCTTCCAAAACCGATCACAAATGAAATCCGTCTCGATGACGCCACAGTAATCCGCATTGTGCAACACGAGGATGATCGGCAACTGCCTCTCTCGCGACAGGTAGAGCGGAGCCATTGCGGCATGATAGTCCATGCAATGGTAGACATCCGGAGCAAGCTCGCTCAAGAGAAGAGCCACTGCTTGGTTCCATAGAGAGAAATAGCGCAGAGTCGAGACTTTGGTCATGGAGGGGGGATATGGCTGTGTCTTCACTTTCTTGGTGAAGTACTCATGGCTCAGGATGTACCACACTCTGGTGATGCCCTCGAAATCACTTTGCATGGTGTAAACTACAACCTCCTGAGGCTTGCCATCCACCACGATGCTGAATCTCGTGTATTCATCCAATGGACCGTAATCGACATCGCCAAACATTGGGTGCACCAGGCTCATGATGCCCGGAGGGTGCTCTTTCAGCATCTGGTCCAGGACCTTGCCGAGTCCCCCGGCACTGACCTTCACCCCCCGTTCCGGAATGGTGTGCTCGATGGCCGCCACGAGGATGTGGCGCGGCTCCACCCGCACACCCGGGGGCTGGGAGATGCTTGGAGGAGTGGGGTCCATGACCACGCTCAAATAGATACTTGTCCGGGCATTCACCAACAAGATCAGCACCACCGCAGCAATCCAAAGGATGGTCGTAGTCATTGTGCCCCACATCGGGAACCAAGAAGACTGAGTCTCGCAACTGTATTCTTCAAGCGGTGGCAACGTGGCACCTTTACAGACGGACCAGTCCCCGATGTCGTCGGCCTGCACCGATCCCACTGGTGCGAAGATGGCCACGTGGCTTGTGGCCAAATTCCCAGGCACCAGCAGATAAGAGACGTTGTTGTCCATGAAGACCACTGCCAGCCGTGAGGGGTTGAAGAGGTCCACAAAAGCTTGACCCTCCGGATATGGCTGCCCGAGATTCGGGAAAATGTACTTGGAATAATCGGCACTGGGAGTCTCCACCATCCTCAGCACCACCAGCATGGCTTCCGGCGACTCTGCCGGACCCCTGGAGTCGTCCAACTTCCAGTAGGCGAGCTCCTGCTCGGGGCCGTCCACGGCCTTCGCGGGGAAGTCGAGCGCGGTGCGCAGGGGATAACAGGCCTTCCGCATGCGAATCAGGGCTCGCGTCAGCCGATACACCGGGTTCCTGGTATCCAGCAAAGGGTCCGAGCACCAGTGCGGGCTGCTTGCACCCTGCAGTGCAGCGCCAATCCCGGCCTGGCTTTCAAGACTGAGGTTTGCTTCGCCCTCTTCATCTGAAGGGCATCAAGGCCCCAAAAAACCCTCGGCCCTACACACGCAGCAAATCCCCGAAGAACCAACCCCCCACCCTCGGCCAATGAACAGGGTGCAACGTTCCCAGCCTGGGCTTGGATGCTGGGCACGGCCGATCCCAAGCGGAAAGGCCCTGAAGAGAACATATCCTGTCGCCAGAAGCCCGGGTCCATCCGGCTCCCAAAGGAAGTGTAGTCGCAGCCGATGAGGATCGCCTCAGCCACTTCGTCCTTCAAGCCCGCTGCCACCATAGCCGCCTTCTTCTCCTTGCACTGCTTGCTGGAAGTCCCATAAGTTCTAGGATCTGCGACCAGCTATCGCATCTTTCCCAGCCCTCCAAACAAGTAGAAACCCTGAAAACGGACCTTCACGAAACTAGACATCTTATTCAGCATGTCACGCACCCGCAGTCCTTCTGCTCTTGGGCATTGCGATAGCAGACACCGTTCAAACCCATCTCGGCTCCATTGTAGATGTCCGGAATCCCGTACCTTTGTTTGCCCGGGCGGTGTTTCAGAGCTGCTTCCACGTTTTGTCTGCTACCGCTCATGACCAGCTGCATAACACAAAACTACCACCCCCATGCAAACCCGCGACATCTTTGTACTCGATCCTCGTCCCAGGACAGGAGCAGCTTTGTCTCTGCTATTAATTATTTGGCTGTGGTTTCTCTAACTAGCAAGCCTTCCACCAGCGTTCTTCCGATGTTGAGAACTACTGCTGTTGCCCTTGCGTGCCATTGTGATTCTTGCTTTGTTTCTGTGGTGACCATGAGCAACCACCTTGGTCATCAACAGCAGTATGTGACCACCATCAACAGCAACAACATCAGCCACATCACCATCATGGCGGCTAACGCTAACAATATTGCGACTACTACAATGCTTGGCCACTGACTCATTTGCTCACTGTTCAGTTACTGACACGTACCTGCCGTCGTGACGGAATAACTACGAAGCATGGTCGTTTTGCTGTGCCCCTAATTTGCTGTCTCTTGCAAGTCATACTCTCACGATGCCGAAAATCATTGTGCTCGTGGTGGCTGTGATGATGATGACGACGACGATGATATCAGTGCTGACGATGACGACTACCGATGCATGCAGGTTCATGTTTCCGATTCTGACGGCGATCACAAGGATGAGGATCAGGGAAGCATAAAACTTGCGCCCACTCCCATTAGTATCATCTGCTTTCTGGATGGTTTTGCATCATCAACACCTTTCACATACTACAAATAATAGTTGCTGTTGATCAAAAATTTGCCTTAAAGGCTGCACTTTTCTTCTCGTACTGATTTTGTAATGGTTCTTAAACGAACCGGTGACCTCTTCCAAGCAAGGCACCAGGTGAAGCTCCAGGCCAAGCTCACCTGGAGCCTCCAGATGTCATCCGCGAAGTGGCCCCCTTGCCTTGGATTGCAACGGCACTTGCAGGCTCCTTGTGATAGGAATACGATCACCTTTGTATCTTGTTGAAGCCTATCTTCTGGTAGCATGATATTGTGAATGCGCGAGCAGGACAAAAAAGATGTGCAGAACCCCCCGGTGCGTTTTCAGCTGTAGAGCTACGAAGGAGACAGTCATAAGGCTCAAGAAATGCCGAAGGTAGGGGACTGTGCATCCAGCAGGCATGCTGGACCCAGCTGCTGTGACCGCTATTCCAAATAAAACTACAAGCTCAATCTTGCTGATAAAAGAGGCAAGCTGCTGTGATAAGAGCTTCGGGGTATCCTTCGACTCTGCCGAAGCCATACTGGAGTGGATGTCGCCCTGCGACGCGAGAACTTGCCGGGATCGGGCCACCGCCACCTGAGGCTCAGGCTCCAGGGGTTTAGGGTTTAGGGTTTAGGGTTTAGGGTTAAGGCTTTGGGATGGTTTAGGCCTTGTTGAGCACCCGGTTCCGGTACCGGCTCTCAGACCAAGGCACGCGATCAAAATTTATGTATGTGAATGTGTATATATATATATGTAAACATATGTACACACACAAGTACATATGCACATTGATAGTAAATAAAGTGGCAATTCGTAAAGTTGCCCCGCGAGTCGCCCGCCTGCCACTCCTCGCGATCGTAGAGGTCCATCGGCTTGGAAGAGCCTGCAGCGACCTCAAAGCGATCCACAAAAAACAAAACGCAAGGTCTAGGGTTTAGGGGTTTGGGGGTTTAGGGGTTTAGGGGTTCAGGGGTTTAGGAATTTCCTTGAAAGGCACGCTCAGATATGTACCCCGAAGTGTAAGACCCTGCTTCTAAGGACCCCTAAGTTAGGAGCCAGTTAGGCTTAGGGTTCCGCACCGAAAATCCTAACATCTTTGGAGGCCCGCACCTCCCTGACCAAGAAGGACTCTTGCACTGGAAAGGTTGCCAGGAACCCGGGTGTCTGTGGCGAGAGAGCGCTGTAGTAGGGGCACATGGCATCCAGCACACCCTGGACCTTCTTCGGCAAGTACTGGGGCCCCATTGGCCCTTGGACCTTGCCTACGTGCATGAAGCCGAAGGGGGTCGTGGCTTGCTGGACCTCGCCGATAACGAAGAAGTTTGTCTTGCTCAGGGCGGCTGCGTAGTATCGCAGGTTGGTCGCAAGAAAGGATGAGAAATCTGCTGTGATGTGTGACACTGCACTCACCCGATAGCCGTCCACATCCGCGAAGGCAATCCAGTACTTCAGGAGGTTTGTGAAAAGCTCTTGGAGGTGCACGTCCATGGTGTTCAGCTCGTAGTAATTCGCGGAGAAGAACTCGGGAAAGACAAAGCCCGCTTCGATGGAGGTGACGTTCTCCAGCTCCAGCCTCAAAAAGTCCAGACCACCCGGTCGGTACATGGCCTGTCATGGGGGAATGGATTATGGAGACTATGATTGAGGATTATATAGTAGTGGGATCCCGGTACATGGCCTTGGGTCCACATCGGACGAAGAAGGACTGATGCCGCATGTACTCGGGCAGATCATTGCCCCAGGACATCTCTTTACGAGACTGGCTGGGGAAGAGGGGGAAGCCGCGGTCCATACCCCAGTATGCTTGCTCTGTCTCCTTGACACATTGACTGACAGAGTCCACTGCAGGATTCGTGGTGTAGCCCATGCCCTTCGCACAGATGTGGTTCACCTGAACATCTAGGACGACCCTCATATCCAAGGCATGCGCATCCTGCACCAGATCACGGAGAAGCTCAGGGCTACCGAAGCCTGGGTCGATCTTGGAGAGATCAGAGGTACAGGAGCCGTGGTACTCCCCGGCGCTGTTCAAGAAGATCGGGGAAAGGACCACAGTGGTGACACCCAGCTGTTTCAGGTACATGAGACGGCCCTTGACACCCTGCAAGTCCCCCCCGTGGCGCCACTGATGAATCGACCAGGGCTGCCCATCTTTCAGCTCCTCCCTCTGAAAGTCTGGGATGTTCACCTCGTCGTTCGACAAGTCGCCGTTGGCAAAGCGGTCCACCAGGATACTATAGGCCACGTCCTCGTGCCACGTCTCCGGGGAGCGAAATCGCTCGTAGCCGCTCTTCTCGAACTCCTCCTCGGCCTCCAAAACGCGGCCCCGGCTCCAGCCCAGGCTCTCCTGGATCCTTGGGTCCGTTGGGAAGGGCGAGGGGGGCACCTGGGAGGCGCTCCGGGAGTCCTCCAAAGTGATGTTCCGGGCACCCGGGCACGTCTTCAGGGCCATGGAGGTCGTCAACGTCGTGGACCCGAACTTCGAGCACTTCGACAGATCTGCGGAGACCGTGTAGTTGAGCAAGAGGTCGTTGAAGAGCACACAGCAGGTTGCGGGAGGACCGCTTGGCACAGTGCTGACCTTCCTCTTGCAGCAGGAGAAAGCGCCACAGCCGCTCATCTCCGGCGAGAAATCGTTCGCCTTGTACTCCACACAACGATAGGTCCCAACAGTCTCGCACCACTCCTCCGCAGGGCTGTGACATTCAAGGAACAGACAGGGCCATTCAGAACTCCTTAAGAAGGTACTCTCTGTTTTTGATTGGGCACCTCTTCCAAAGCAACCTTATGGTGCCCTTGTAGCACCTCCCCTTCTACCACCCTGCTGCAGTAGCCTTTTATAGCAGCCCCGTATTACCCCACAGGGGCTCCTGGGTCTCTCCGGCTTTGAAGCCGTGGGCCTCCCACTCCGGATTCTCCGCCGGATCACACTCCGGGGACGCGGTGCTGCAGAGGTGCGAGAACCAAATCCTGGGTTCATGCTTCAGAGCCTAACTTATATTAGGGTTTATAGGTTTATAGGGCTTAGGGTTAGGGATTTGGGTTTAGGGTTTAGGGTTAAAAGGGTTTAGGGTTATACGCTACCATAACAAGGAAGGCATGAAATAGAGAGTTTGGGAAAGAGACCATCCTGAAGAAGGCAAATATGGCGTAGTCCATGCTACAGAGGACTCCAGAAAATCCCGATTCCTTCTAGTGTAGCTCGCAGCAACTTCCTTAAATTCCGTAAATATGTAGAGAAGTCTAGTAAGCAAAGTTCCTGAGGTCGGAGTGAACTTCCCTTACTTGAAGGTTCATGGGTAGTTATAAGTGGGGTTATAAGTCCCCTAATATGGGTTAGGTTCCCCTACTTATATCCACACTTATAACTACCCATGAACCTCCAAGTAGGACCTCCCTAAACCCCTAAAACCCTACAAACCTGTAAAGAAGAGCCCAGGATCTCCGTGGCCCATTCGGCTCCCGAGGCCATGCCCTGGTTCGCCGACCAGTGGCCCCGCTCCTCCATCCACCGCCGACTCGCCTCTCCATGGGGTTTAGGGGTTTAGGGTAGGGTTTAGGGTTGAGGGGATACCTTCAGGGCTAAGGCTAAGAGGGGTACTAGAAGGGGTGGGGTGCGCTTTGAAAAGCCAAGGCTACTCGAAGGGGTACTAGAAGGAGGTAAGGTACTAAAAGAGGTACTATCAGGGTAGTGGAGGGGTAGTCTAAGCGTCTGCTTTGGTTCATGGGTACTCCAAGGGGTACTTTAAGGGCACTAGAAGGCTCTGTATCAGGGCTTAGGGTTCTGGTACAAACACAGTACTATTAGGGTACTGTCAGGGTCAGGGCCGTACCAAGAGGTCGGTACTACTACGAGTATAAAGAGCTGCCGTAACCGGCCTCGGATCCCGACATGTGTGGATCCACATGGAAGGTGTAGAAGCGTGGGTCGAAGGAGGGCATATTGTAAAGAAGCTCTCTGGCAGGATGGAGCCCATAGGAGACCGTCCAATCCCGGAAAGGCGCAAATTTGCCTTTCAAGAACCGGTCAACAGTGATGTTGGCCGCCCAAGTAAAATGATCCAGCTTCACCATTGTCCCCTCGCCTGCCTCACCCCACCTGTTGAACTGACCGCGCAGGAACATAGACTCGTGCCAGCTGGCAAAGCAAGGGCCCTCCATGTCCACGCAGTCACCGACGATGAAGCTCGCACTCCCCTCGGCGTGGTACTGCACCAGGACCGGGATTCCAGGAGCGCTCTGCCAGGCCGTGACAGGCTCTGCCGACTTCCATTCGGACCAGGCGCCCCCCACGTTTTTGATGCGGAGCCAGGAGGCCCCGGTGGCGTTGTGGCAGATCCGTGTCCAATTGGCGCAGACGAGGCCCGGCATGCTGTGCAACCACGGCCGGCTAAGGACCCCGAAGCTCCGATCGACAACGAAAGAAGAACGGAAGCTGGCGAAGAGTGGGACGCCATCCTGCGATGTTGCAGTCTCGATGATGGACACGTGGTGCACTTGATTGCTGACCGAGGCTGCATCAAGCTCCAGCGTGATCTCCTGGCACGCGGGGGTGGCGCACCGGAAAGCAGCCGGTTGTCCATCAAAAAGGGCCGCAGAAAGAACTGATGGCTGCATGGCGCGGTCGAAGCGGATTGTCACATTCACAACGTCCCCGGCATCCGCCGACCACTCTGCAACTGAACCATGCGCAGGGGTCACAGAGACCACCGAAGGCGGCACAGTTGCCACGGGTAGGGGAACGAGGACATACGCGGCGAGGGGCTGCAGCTTGATGGAAACGTCACGGGTTGGGCTGACCGTGAGCATCAACGGGTTCCGGACCTCCAGACTGTCGCTAAGCTGTGTTCCGCTTACCCAGGACACCGGAATTCTGACCGTTTTGTTCTCAACGGTTTCAAAGCTGGCAACCACCAAGACCTTCTTCAGACTGTCACATCCGCGCTCGAACACCGCGATGCCGGGGATCTGCGGGTTCGGTGCAGTGACGACGTCGCACTCCGCCCTTCCGAAGTCACCGAAGTACCAACGGCGAAGTGCGTTCAGCCGAGCAATGTAACCTTGCAGCTTAAGTCAAGCAATGGCTGTTCCCGGTCTGCACTTGTGGCGACAGATGGCGGAGTAGAACATGTGGTTACAGGTGGAAGGTAGAACTCGGTCCATTGCAACACTACTTACACAGACTGCTGCTTCGTGTTCCCGAACCGTACTCAGCAGCCGAGTACAGAGGTCACCGCAGAAATCAAGCTCACTGCTACAACTGAAATCACAAGAAGCTGGGCGTCTCTGCATCTCGATCCACGAAACGAAACCTCTTTCACACAGGAACGCCTGAAACTTTCGAAAAGTCAGTACCAAAAAAAAGCTAGCCACGATATGTCTCGCTGGTCATGTCGAAGTTGTCGCGGTCTGCGGGGTTCCCGTCCGGGCGGGTAGGTATCGCTTGCCAGGCAAGCGAAGCACTTAGCTCCTGAAGACAGAAGGCAACCAATCACAAGTTGCAGCGATGTTATTGCGAGAAAAAACAATGCTGATGGATTCTGTAGGATGGAGGGCGCAATGCCGAAACATTTCAAATCCTACAAACACTTTCGGACTGCAGATAACCGCCACCGTCTTTGCGATATTTACGGTTTGAGGTGAACTGACCTTCACGAACTGAACCCACCTCGCGGGCCCATCCATCCAACGCGCTGCCCGGAGTATCAAAGTCTTGCTCGTCGCCGGCATAGTGAAGCGGGATTCCTGGCCTCAGGCAAGGGACAAAACGACACAGAAAAGTCAAAGGCAATGAAAACCACTCGGTGCGCTGCCAGAAGGTGATCACTGCCAGGCACATCCTCATTTCAGCCTTGCCGGTCATGCTCTGCATGCGCCAGTTGTCGTGGTTATTGCAGAAGGTCATCATGGCGTACTCAGATCTGTTCGTGGTTGGATCAAAAGTGTCGATCATTTTGTTCTCTTCGGTGTAGGCCATAATCAAACCATCTGCATACTGCGGGTCCTTGTAGACCATGGCTGTAAATATGTACCAATAGTAGGGATAGACGATGCCACCTTTCAACGTGGCCGCGCCGTCTATGAAAACATCCTGTCCGTACCTTACGCTGCAAACACGGGATTCAATCTAAAACCCGTCTCACCTGCAACTCGTCTCACATGCAAAGACACACTCCACTGCATGCAGAAACAAGGCCACACACAACGCTAGCCGCTAGAATAGGCAGCTGACATCGTATTGTCTCGACCTCTCCCAGTCATCGTGGCATAGCGCGAAGGCGTCACATAGAACTCGCCGAAGATCCCGAAGCGCTCTTTGCCGAGCGAGGCAGCATGTTGTCGCATCGCAGGTGCCCAGACTTTGAAGAAATTCAGCGGGACTTGCATGGGTGTGTCCTTACACATTTACCTATCTTGCTACATAAACAGGCTAACAGGACATGATGCAACTACCCAGTGAAGATTCACATCTGTCCCAACAAGACCTCTCTTCTGACCTGCATCTGGGAATCGACACGAAAGCCATCAATGTCACAGCTTTCGATAAGCGCCCTTGTCATGGCAATGTACTTTTGCTGTACACGCTCGTGTTCCAGTCTAAGGTCGTCCATGGTGCCATAGATCTTGCCAAAGTTGATTTCCCATGGGTCAAAGTAATCAACCAAGTCTCCATTATGATGGAAGTCCGACAAATCGTAGGTACCATTCCCGTCGTCGGTACGCCACTCACCATACTGACCATACACTTTGCCACTGTATTTCGCGCTTGGGACCCATGTGTTGTCATAATAGAAGTCCCGATAAGGCTGCTTGCCGGCAGGTGTGTCGTGCATCAAGCTCTCATCCTTGCTGCAGCTCACATGGACGAACAACAGCACTCGTCCGCTTGCCCAAACGGAGTCACAAACTCAGCCAAGTTTCCTTCCGTGCTTGCAGCAGATATTCGCGCAAACCTCCATCCTCATGAAATCTAAACGGCGCCTGAGTGTATTCATGACCGTCGACGAAGAACTCATTCGCCATGTGGTTCATAACAACCTCGTCAGTTCACTTCTTTGTCATGACCAACTTCTGCAGGGTCGTGCTACAAAGACGAATGAAAAGTCAGCATGCCTTCAGCATTCAAGGTCTGAGCCCTGAACGTCAACAATGACATACATTCCCAGGTCGTGCGCCGTGGTGACGAGATTGCGGAGCTCTTGCAGCGTCCCCATTCGTTGATCCAGTAGAGTGAAATCGATCTGCGCGTACCTAAGCGATAGACTTGAGAAACCGGCTAGTGCTTCGAGTTCAGACCGTTGCGACTCAGAAACACCTCTTGGTTCTGAATTCCTGCTGACGACTGGCCATGAAAGTCACGAATCTAACCAAAAGTACTCGGGGCTTCTACTGAGAGCAGCCAGCCGAGCACGACTTCCAGGTTACATGGGAGTTTCCCGAGACAGTAGGATCGAAGTACGGCCCCAAACTTTACGAAACGCACACCAGGCACAGCTCCTTGCTGCCAGGACTCTGATGGTAGAAGTTGAAGCCGTTCTGAAAGATGGGTGAGATCCACACGCCCTGCAATAGAAGGATGCCGGACCAAGGAAGCGTCTTACTGCAGAAAACCGAAATCGAATTGAGTGCAAAGGTTGCTTCGAGTTTTTGTGCTTCTGCCGGCGTAGAAAAGCAGCAGCACACTCTGCGTGCGTGTGTGCGTGCACACTAAGTGGGAGTGATAACTGGACTGAACATAACATGCTTAAGACCGACACGCTGACATGAGAAGGCCTAGCGAAATCAACACAGGAGCCGATAGCTAACATGAGCAAAACTACATTAGAATTAGAACCTCGCACTGGGAAAGGTCAGAAGCAAATTGAATCTCAACTGGCTGCCATATTGTATTTAGAATCACAATGGCTGTAACATAGTGCTACTGTTATTATGCTGTTCAATCGTTAAAGGCTTTTTGGTCTTTGGCGGAAGCAGTGTCGACTTTTTCGGCGCATGGTCCCCCACTACGCGACGTAACTTGCAACTTGCCACGACAGCGGCAAGGACCGGGCGTAAAGCGGAGCAAACCACGGAATTCTATCACGGTGATCCACTTTTGAGCGAAAGCTTCTTCCAGAGCTACTCCCTGCGTTCCAGACTAGATGGGCAGCACCTCCCAAATCCGACACAACATAAACCAAACAGCATTTGAGACATCGCAGACGATTGAAGAAAAGGGTTTCCTGCAGGACCTCGTCAAGACCAAGCCATCTATGTTGCGGGAGCACTATCTAGAACTGCCCCCGACACGTGGAGGGCATCAGAGGTTCCTGCGGAAGCCTTGCCAAAAGGACGTGATAGACACACACAGAACAGCGCAGACCGAGAAACGAGAAGCCGACGGAGTCTCCCCGGAGATGCTCGTGCCTGGCAACCCAGGCCCTTGATGTACGGGAGCTTGTTGGTCAGGCCCACGAAATCGCCTCCATGCCTGTCGGGAATGGGCAGGAAACCCTCGAAACCCCGAAGCAAGGGCCTTTAGACAAAGGTGGCGACCTGAATGTCATGTCTCGTACATCGAAGCCCCCGTCGAAGAGCTCGTTGTTTCGAGGATCGCCATCAGCAAATCTATCGGTGAGGAGCTGATAGATGGACAAAGATCGCCAGTCCTGGCACGGCAGACACCCGGCGACAGACTAGACGGAAGCCTCCCCCGGGTCCTTGGGAGATGGAAAATACACATGATTCTGCCACTTGCCCTTGTACTTGTCCGGCTCGTGCCTCAGGTTGCCACTATCTCCACGTGCAACAGTCAACATCAGCTTGGTAAACAGGCATTCTGAGGGTGCCAGCTGTGTTTCGATGTTGATGTTCCACGGTGCATTCCTCGGGTTGCATGTACAAGAAAGTATCGAAGCCCGATGGTTCAAGGAACGCTCGAGCTTTCTTCCATGCCAAGCGTCTCTGCAGTGAGCGGTGCGGCGTCACTAAGGGTTATGCATGTCACGCAGGCGAGGATCCAGCTCGGGTGGCCTGGCTTCGTAGTAGCAGCGGTTTTGTTCAGGCTTCCTCGGACCTTCAAGGGTCAGTCCCAAGATGGCCCATACAACAGGGTGTCGGAGCATGACAAGTGCACAGACCCATCTTGAAGTGGCGGATACAAGTAATTTTCAGGGTGTCAGGCACGTCAACGTGAATTGTGCTTGTACCTGTTACAACAAGAGGTACGCGAAGAAAACCTGGACGAAAGCGGAAAACTGCTTGGAGGTCGTCGCGATCCAGGTCAGACCGCGACTGTGTTTCCAGCACACCTAGCCTTGATCACCTGCCTCAGCCTATTGGCGTTTCGCCTAGGTTTCAGGGACCCTGATATAGTCACGACCCAAAAAAGGTATCCCCCCATTTTCGAAGACCCCTACTTCTGCCCCCGACTCTTCAGCCACAGCAGCTGGTCATCCTCTTCTGGAAAACGGCGTGGCAAAGTTGGACTGGACCTGCCACAAGAAAAATCTGCCCGA
Organism: Symbiodinium sp. clade A Y106; assembly: GCA_003297005.1. Taxonomy (NCBI): domain Eukaryota; class Dinophyceae; order Suessiales; family Symbiodiniaceae; genus Symbiodinium; species Symbiodinium sp. clade A. Next base: position 61,361 of record BGNK01002737.1, read on the forward strand.
CACGCACGCCAGCAGTTGCAAACACACTTGTTGCTGCATGGTGCTACTGTTGGTGCTAGGAGTTACTCTGAGTCTTGTTTTATCGTTGCTTTGCTATCGCAGCTAGGAGAAATACTGTTCTCATTATTATGAGTATCACTAGTCTGATTCAGTTCAGCATAGCAAGTGCAGTGGAAACAGCAGTAGCAACAGTAGCAAGAGGAGTAGCAGCAGAAAAGGCAGCAGTATATACCGGTTTGTAGGGGCGGTAGCAGCAGGCGGGAGCAGTAGCAGTAGGAGCAGTAGTAGTAGGCGTCGTCGTCGGTGTGGTCGTGGTGGTGGTCGTGGCTGGTTGAACCTTGCTCCAGAAGCTGTGCTTCTACGAGTCTGATTTGCTACTGTGACAGCTGCTCAGTGCGACAATCACTACAACACCAGTGGCTTATCTGGCTTATAGCTCCTATCACAGCTGTGTGAGACTAGGCATGTCTACCGGTCAAAACGCTCCACCACAAGAACAGATTCACAGGTGCCTTTTGCTTGCAAAGCTCCAGCCCTGGGCGAAGGTGGAAGGAGCAGTCGCAGAATTGAGCCAAAATCCGTTAGCGGATTTCAATCGCACCTTACGGAAATCTGCTTACATGTCCGTCATACTGTGCTTTGCAACTGGCAAGTGGTACGCATGAGATTGTGGGCTTCGGGCCGCATATGCTCTCCTTGGAAGCCTGCTCGGCCTGATGCAGCACTATGCGGCCAGACCTGAAAGCAAGCGACGGTCAGATGAGGTACGCTTCCACTGTATCAAACCCTTCCCCCCCCCCCACACATGTTTCGCAGATCGCCTGCGGTAACCCTAATTTGGGAACTTTCCCGGATTTACAAAACACGTGAAACATGAAAGAGAGCAGACTCCCGCTCTTCTAGGTCAGGCGCCTCGGCCTGCCTTGCCATGTCCCCGGGCCAGCTGCAAGGGCCCGCAAAGGGACAGGGCAATCTTCCACGAGGCAGCCTGTTAACACCGCCCCTTGCTCTACATGCGCTCATCATTGTCGTCTTCCTCCGCATCTTCCATGGCTGCATCGTTGGCTTCTGCATTCCACATGACGCCGAGCTCGTTCTGGGGCTGACACTGGCCGCCCAGCATCTCGTCCAAGTCCGGTTCGGAACCACTGTCGTCCCCCTGCTCGTCGTAAGGGTCAGGATTCAGCGCAGACATCTCCGAGAACACGTGGAACATCCTGAGTTTTTAGCGAGCCTCTCCAGGCGACCGTACCCACACGACACAGTGCCCTAGATGTCCGAAAGCCCAAACTTCGACGACGACACTCCCTGCCCAACCGACCCCTCCGCGGAACAAGCTGCTCCTGCAAGTGAGCCGGCTCGGCAGGGACGAATCTCAGTTCTGGGATGTTTGCATCCTCCTCGTGCAGGCTCGCACTGAGGCAACACATGACACAGCCATTGAGAACCGAAGCTTGAGAATCACAGCAAAGTGAAACAGCGACTTCGCAGCCAGGCAGAGGGCGAAAAGAAAACTTCATCTTCATCAAAAAAACACTTGAAACAAGAGAACACTTTTTGTCTCAACAAACCCCAGCCCGCTCGGCGACCCCACCTCTTCCTCCTCTGCCTCCTCTTCGCGGAGCTGGCAGTACAAGCAGGGATCCGGCCAGGCGCTCTGGTCGCGAGAGACAGCATGCCTAAGACAGATCCCTCTCTCTTGGGGCTCCAGGGACGCTCCACGCTAAAACTGGTGCGGATGGGCTTTTGGACGGGGTCCTAAGTTCGAACTCATTGCCGGGTTCAGAAGTCCTGTTTCACCCACTGAGGCCAGGCACATGGTGATGAAAGGGTAATCGATCGCACAACCCGGACCACCGAGCCAAACCAAGCGCTTCGTGGTCAAGTGCAGCACACCCTCGCCTTCGAGATGCTGCCGGGTGTACAGCCTGACACTCAAGGGCTTAGGGCTTCTTTGTGATACGAAACGTGTAGGCCCACGACGTAACAACACAGGCAAAGAATGGGTTCCGTCAAATTATGTGGACTTATGGGCACGACTCACTGCTGCGGTCTTGCACGGCCTGGTCTTTGGTTCCGAAAACCGTATCTCTTCACCGTCAAGTAGAACAGGAAGATCTCCGTTTCGAGCCGGCGACTTTTCAATCGGCATGGCGAGCAACCCTACCGCCTACCAAAGCTCACGCGATGCTGTGATCCAAAACTGCCAGATCAGGCACCTGAAAATGTTAGCAGAATAACATCTGCGGCTGCCGAAAGCTGCCAAAGGGACCCTCAGCAAGATAAGGCTGCTTGCTTGGCGGACATCGGTGCACAGGAAGCTTCGACGAAGAAGCCGGCCTTGACGGTGGACGCAAGGTCGCGATGCCTCCATGACTCAAGGAGCGTTTCAAAAACGCAGCTACAAAGCACGTCCTGTAAAAAACACATTGCCCGGACGGGCTGGCTGCAAACCAAAACCCAAACACTTTCTCGCCATGCACACGGCCTTTCTGGGACTCCTCCACAGCGAAAGTCACCTGCAGCTCACTGTGCAGAAGGGCGGCACCGGTCAGGAGTTAATCATGCATTCGGGTCCATGGCGGACTTCAGAAGGTTGATACTATTCTAGGTGTTCTACCTTGAAAGATGCAGATTATATAGGAGCATGCCTGGAAAAGTGTGAATCCGTGCGAGGCCTCTTCGTGAAGCTGTTGCCAGTCAATGCCGGATGACCTTTGCAAGCAACTTTAAGGTTTAGCTTCAACAACTATACCAGTCGACGATTGAAATCCCGAGCCTCCTCTGCATGGAAGCACAGTCATAGTCGAACAACGGAGTTCTGGGAGACCCAAAACCTTCGATTGAAGAGTGCCAGAAGCAGCACGTGCAAATCCACAAGTTCGCCTGCCTCGGGCAAGCCCGGCGCCTAGCACAACCTGCTTCCATCTCATGGCTTGACATGGTGCACTGCTTGCCGCGCTCGGCGACGAACGGTTGTTTAACTGGTAAACTCACAAAACAGATGAACGCCAACAAAATGCTCACTGATGAGACTCTGGTTCCGTTGCACATACTTTACCCACGTATCAACCACTTACCTTGGCTTGCCGGAGCAACACAAGGGCTGCTTTTCTCTACCATGGCTGATGACAAATAACAATATTTAGGATCCATGCTTAAGAACCTCGTAGAAAAATCTGTAGCAGCAGAAGTAGCAAGTACGTGCACCACGTAATGGTAAGCTGGCCAAATGTTTTGCAGAAACAAGCGAAGACATGACCAATGTCAGCAGACTCGAGACTTTATTTTGAACACTAAAGTTCACGATGTACAGAAATTCCACAAAATTCGCAGAATCAGCACAACTGAATGGAAAAAACGTGTGACAGTGGTGACCAAGAGTGAATGACTTGGAGTCCCTCCTGCGTGTCAGCAGTCGATGCGGAACCTGTTCGGTAGGATCGTTACTGCTGCCGACATGCATAATCTCCACATTTCATGCAAGTCTGCGGAACCTAAAGACACTTAGAGCGAAGCTTATGGCCCTCTGGACAAGTTTTCGGTGACTTTAACCCCAAACTCTCAACCTTAAACCCAACACTGAGAGTCGTCGCCCCTCGTATCAGTCCTCATGCCCTCAACCTCTACTTTGGACGTTCATAGGAGCCTCTAATCTGGGTAAAAATCATGTTACCCAGTTTTGATCCCTTTCAAATGCCCATGAACCACAAGCTCCACACTTGCACTTGAGATACCAAACCTCCAGCACCAAAGACAGCAGCAAAGCCTGAAAATCATTCTTCAGACCTCGAAATCGATTCTTCTTGAACGTGTCAGTGGCACACCCAGTGCAACAACATGAGTTCGGCTTCAAGTCGTTGCAGAAGGACTGGACTCCGTAGAAGAATGTGGACACTTCATGTGCTTCATCCAACAAAACGCTTGTAGATCGTCCTCCCACCAAAGTGCAGCGGAACACTTCGTCGACCAATCAGAGCTGTGTGCAGACGGACAACAAAAACTTCAAAACACTCGCAAGTGCAAAGTTCAGACCTGGAATCTGAGTGTTGCTCTGTGTGTGTCTGATCTGCATGACGCACTCGCTGTCGCGGAGGTTGCAGCGTTGTCTCTGCGTGCAAGACATGACAGTTTGAAGAGTTTAGCTTCGCAAAGCATGATGAAATTTAGATGATGCTAAGTGACAAGAAAAATCGACTGCACCTCTTTGCTCTGAAACTCTCCTTCTCTATGCTTTTTTTTTGTTCTTACAATTTCTCTCAAACTGCTCTCCTTTTCTCTTCTATTGATTTTCTTCTGATTTTCCACTCTCTTGTGACTGTTCTCCGGATAGGTAAGAAACTCGCTTCTCTGTTTCACCGCTGTTTTCTATTGTTTGTTGGTTTCGAAAAGTTTAGTTGGGCCGAGAGCTGCAGCCGCAGCCGACGAGGCCCGTACCTGCCAAAAAAGCATGTACATGATTGTAAGACTCCACCTCTGCTCCAAGCTTGTTGTTTTCTGTTGCACTCAAAATTCTTTTCGCTGTTGAAATCTTGCCATTTATCATCTTTACTGCTGTTTTTTTTAAAAACATTTTCCTGTTTGAATCTTCTATATCCGACTCATGGAACCTAGTTCGCATCACAATTCGTTGGTTGCTTGTTGTTTTTGCATGGTGGTTGCTTGGGAACCGGCGCAGCGGCTTCAAGACAGCGGCAAAGCAATTGCTGAAAGAGAAACTGGGCTGGCTGGAAATGTCAGCACTCTTCTACTGGATTCGACAATCGACAGGAGTTTTATTGGCAATGACGGTGCAGGCTTCGTTCTGGTGGAAACAGTGTTGGGGTCCTTGGTGATTTTTTAAGTCACTTTTTCTGAACCCCTATGATCTTCTCATAGTAATCCTTATCGACCCCTTTAGAGGAAAACTCTCACCCAGGATCCAGAAATCAGCGAAAACTCTCGGAAAGAGACATTGGAGTCTCAGCCTTTCCTCGATTCTATGGGAAGCAGACGCGAAGCATCGGAACTTGGAGGTTCATGGGAGTTTTTGGGGTTTCCTCTAAGGGTCCCTTTTAAAGGGATCTGAAGGGATTCTAAAAAGGTACACTTAAGAACCGCTTCGATGAAGCCGAAATCGCTGCAAAATTCGGTCTTTAAAAGGTACCGTGGTTGAATTTTTTTTTTGTCAGCTTTCGAGCCAGTTAGGGTCCATTTCTGGTCCCTTGGTCTTTCTATCGGTGCTCGTAAAACCATTTTAAAAGGCTTTTTTGGGCTTGTAAAATCGTTTGGGGAACGTTTTTTGCGGCAGGGCAATCCCCAGCAAGAAACTGTATGCACAGCGCGAAACCAGGGAGTAAAAACCATTTTCCGGGTTGTGTGCAATNCGGTGCTCGTAAAACCATTTCAAAAGGCTTTTTGGGCTTGTAAAATCGTTTGGGGAACGTTTTTTGCGGCAGGGCAATCCCCAGCAAGAAACTGTATGCACAGCGCGAAACCAGGGAGTGAAAACCATTTTCCGGGTTGTGTGCAATCTCCCTATAGCTTGCGAGCAGTGAACAGTTCTGCGGACCCGCCCTCTGCTGAATTCCCCAATAGCTTGCCCTTAAAAAAGGAATTGCGAATTGGAATTCACCAATAGCTTGCCAGAAAACACAAAATAGATTGCCAAAATCTGGATCGGGGGTGAGTAGATTTAGGGGCTCAAAACTCTCCAAATCTTGAAGGTTTGCCATGGTTTTAGCAAGATTCGAACCCCTAAATCCACTCACCCCCGATCCAGATTCTGGCAATCTGTTTTGTGTTTTCTGGCAAGCTATTGGGGAATTCCAATTTTTAGTATCCGTGATTCCGGCAAGCTATTGGGGGAATTCGAGCGTACAAGGTCGTTTTTGCCGACAAGCTATTGGGGATATNGGGGATATCCCATTTAGAAGGTCTTGTTGTTGCGACAAGCTACTGGGAAATTCATATCCGAGGTCTGGCTGCTGGGGAATTCCACTTTGGAAGGTTTTGAAAGTGTCAGTTTACCTCTTGTTTGAATCTCTCCAGCATTCTGGCAGCTAGCAAGGCAGCTGCCACGCTTGCCCTGAGGAAATTGCCTCGCTCACTCTTGTTTGCCGCCTGTTTCTTGCAGGCTCCACGCGGGTTGCTGTCATCCCAAACCCTCCTGCAGGGCCGCTGAGACGTTTCGACTTTGATGGACTAGTTACTGGTTCGGTGCTGGTACGAGTACTGCGGTGCTGTGAATGGCAGGAATGACCTAGATGCTTGTTGGCTTATTGCTCATGATGCACGAATCCCCCTTTCCCCTGCAGGCAATGTTANCTAGATGCTTGTTGGCTTATTGCTCATGATGCACGAATCCCCCTTTCCCCTGCAGGCAATGTTAAGAAGCGAATCGCTTGCGCGCTGGATCCAAAGATCACTCCAGACAACATTGCCTGCAGGGGGAAGGGGGAGCATTGGCTCCGAAGTTGAGACACCGGCGAATGCTTGCGACACTGGAAGGCAAACAGCTTCGTACTTCGTCCGGGCAAGTTACCGCGTCTGTGAAGTTGCANTTGCAGCAGTGTCGACTGGCAACCGCAGCAATCTGCCGCATCAAGGTTTGTGGGCTCCGAAACAGGGGTTGAAAAGGTGAAAAGAAAACAGCTTCAACGCACAGGCCCTCAGGTGTATATATATATATATACATATGTATACATACATAGATGTAAGCTCATATTATGTATAGCAAGAAGCAATACATCTTAACATAGGCAAACATATACGTTCGTACATATATATATATATATATATATATTTATACATACACATATATATATATAGAGCATATGTAGTTTGTGCACGAGGGGGGATAACTGCCCCTACGTTTGTTCTTACGGGTAAGGGGCGGATCGAGGGGGGGTAATCACGTTCTCTCATTGAAGATGGTGGTCTGTGACTTTCCTCATGTTGATGCTGCCATGCTCCTTTACTCTGCTATTCTTGATGTTGCAGTTCTCCATGGTCATGTTTGTTCCTTCAATCTGCTAGGCTTGATGTTGCAGTTGTTGATGGTCCTGTTTGCTCATGCCTGCTTTTGCTGTTCTTCTGAGAGTGTCACACGTCCTTTCATGTCATGACATATCATATCTTTGCGAATCTTATCATATCATATGAGATCTCGTCATATCATGTCACATCATATCAAATCAAATCATATCATACCATGTCATGCCATGCCAAATCACGTCAACACATCCCACGTCCTGTCATGTCATACAAAGGGTTGCTTCATTAGATTCACAGTCCCATGTCAAACCCTGTTTCGCGTGACACATGTGGTACTTTCGGTATGTTAACCCATGCTACTTTCAGTCTGCAACTTTCCGCTAAGAGCCTCGCCAGGCCGCAAACGCGACTAGCATGTCCAAAACTCAAGTTTTGAGCGTTTCCAAACCCTAAACGAAAAAAAACAAATCCAAGAGGAAGCCTGTTTCCTGGAGCTAGATTCGACATAAACATCAGTATCGAAGGGTCCATTAACCCGCCCTCAAGGTAGTTAGTGGTACCCCCACGTGCCCACGTTTCTGTGTCGCACAAGAGGAAGGAAGTTTCTCATGCCTTCTCAAGAAAAAGCCGCTGCAAAGCTCACCCTACCCAAAGGCTAAGCAGAAATCCAAATTTGGCAAGCCTTTTTTCCAAGAATACATAGGACATAGGGTCTGCCCGTTTGGTGACATACAGGACTATTGGGGATGGATTTTCGTTGAAGGGAAATGCGTCAGAGTTCCAACAAACCAATCCCAGGGTGCCCCAAAAACAAACAAACCAATCTTGAGAGACTGCCCTAACCCAAACACACAAAGTACAAAGGGATCAAATTCACGGCGTTTCTGCTTTCTGCGTGTGCACCGGCGAATCGCTTTTGGGGCAGAGCATCCTCTTGGCTTTCTGAGAGTGGCAGTCCCCCAAACAGCGAAAATCTTTTGAGGCAGGGCAACATGTTGGATTCCTGCGGCTTGAGTATTGCCCTACAAAACAACATCCCAGAACGCCAATGCTCCCCCACAAAACTCATCTGAACTTCCGAAGATTCCAAAGGACTGGCACGCAGGGTCCACTCCGCGATGGGCGAACCCGTAGCTAGCAGCTACAGCTATAGCGCAGAACCATCTCCCTGCAAGTGTGAGTCTAGCCGACTCCAGCAATTCTGTGTCACCTCTTCATAATGCAGGGACATACGAGAATTTCTCGAAAGGGGAAGAATGAAGCTGTCATGCCCGTGAAACTACGCAGAAGAGAGTTCCTCTGTGTCGAAAAGAAGACCCTCTGTCAAGAGATTCCCACCAAATACGATGGGGCCAGGCCAGATGTCACTGTTACGAGTTGTTAGGCAAACAGAGATCACAGGGGCCCCAAACACTCACCGATCTACAGAACCCGCCCACATAGCTGTATCTCTCTATCTGTATGTCTACTTTTTACACACATGATATGTGTGCTTGTGAGTATGTATGGCTTTGAGGTCGGCGCAGGTACAGTTAACGGTTAGACTTGACTGCCTGGTCCCTAGTCCCATGCAGCCCGAAGGTCCATGTTCCCTGCATTCGATGGACGACGGGCAGCCTGGGTTAAACTGTGATTCCTTGTCAGGTTGTCACGTCCTGTACAAACATGAGGAACTCGCAACGAGCCTTCCGCTGACCCCGAAAATCTGACGGTCCGAATGCTTTACGAGCGCTACATTGCACATGCCCACCACGTGCAAGATCTTGCAAGGCTCAGCTGGGGCGCAAGCTGTTCGGCTGAAACGTCGAGCTGCTGACTGCAGCCTGGCACAACGCTGTAAGACATGTCAGTGCCGTGACACCAGATCATTCAGAACACCGTCCCCCACTTCGTGATGCATTGCTTCAAGAAGTAGGCGTGCAGAAAAGAGACTCGAAGAACATCTTTGGAGAGTACTTGCAGCTGAGGTCCTGGCCCAGCCACCAGCCACCAGCGGATTACCCAAGCCCACCTGAGGCCGAGAAGACACAAGAACAGTGGAGAGTGACAAGTTCCTGAGTGCCATGCCGGTCTGTGGGTAGATTTCCCACTGCCAGTACTGCACAGCGAAGGCAGCTAACACAGAATTCCCCCCCCTTCTGCGATGCGAAAGCCGCCTCTTCAGCGCCCAGCCTTCCAAGTAAAATCACCAGAGAAGCTCTGATCGGGGGCCCCCAAGCTCTCACGTCGCCTTCGTGAGCTTCAAGCAACTCTATTGCAGAGTCCAAGAAGGAATCCACGATAGAGTTGATTGCGCAATCGACCTGACATGGAGATGGGAGGGCAGACAGCGATAAAACCGCCCTCGTCGACTCTCCCGACTCTCGGTCGTGTCAGGCTGTGCGCAAGACGACGAGCTCTGCGAGAATCTCGTCATCGTGAAGTACCCGACACCTTGCTCAAGATTAAACTGCCCAGGTAGGAAGCCGTGCGATTGCGCAGAACAGATACTGAGCTGGTAGTTCTGATCCTGCAGATTTTACGTGAACTAGTGAAACAACCGAGGAAAAGCCTGCGAGCCCTTCTTTGCATGTCCAGGCTGCAAAATTGCGTTGTGCAGCAAACACAAACGTTGCAAGTAGTAAGTGCAAGGCCACTTTTCCGGCCAAAATGCCTGGGCGAGTGTGTAAAATGTAAAGATGCTAGCAGTCACCACTGTGATCAGCACTTGATGCCAGGGGTCAAGCTTCACATGCATCCCTCGTGGCTTTGCGACCATGTCCTGTGGAGAACTGTGCAGCACATATAATTCAATCTCGATTTGATGTGGAAGATATCACTCCGTAGCCTGAAGCACTCAACCCCGGCAGCTGTGTCGGGAAGTTCCGAGCTCGCAGAGCCTCTTTCACCTGACGTTTCAGTGGGCTACGTACGGTGTACATCTTGTTTTTCGCTCGTCAGACATTTGAATCGACGGCACCTCCCTCTCTCTACCTCTCTCTCACTCTCTCTCTCTCTCTGTGCCGTTGTGCATCAACAGTGTACAGAGGTGCTCATCTTCGTTAGCACCTGGCGGTGCTAGACTTACGCTGTCACACGATCTCGAGATGGAGCGAAGCCGATTTGTCCGAAATGGGTTGCGGAAGTGCCTCCCTCGACATGAGTCGATGCTCTTTCCGTCCAAGGAGCCTGAAGATTGGAGGCTTGTGCACAGGTCCACTGCTCGCGAATGCGCTTTCCTTGCGCGGTGTCCTGCAAACACAAACTCTGCTTTCTACAGCCCATGTTTCGAAGCCCCCGTAGACTCTACTCCTTCCCCCTTTAGAGCCCTAGAGCAGATCCACAGTGAGAGACAGACTCGGATCCTGGTTGATGCCAGCAACAACGTTCTCAAGAAGGCGGTCTTGGGCCGCTTCCACCAACTTAGCTTCTTGGAGGGCTGTTTGGTGTGTTTTTTGCGGGTTTGAGGGGTGGGTGATCCTGAAACCTTGGAAGCGGGCATGCTGCTTCCCCGAACCTGCAGGACTGCAGGTGCCGAAACTCAGGAAAGGAGTTCTCTGCAGTGTTCCGACTCTGGCCTTCCAAAGTTGAAAAGCCTCGGAGAGCAACAGGGGGATTTGGAAATTTGGAACCATGGGACCCTAAACCCTTTTCCCCTTAAACTCTAAACTCTAAACCCTGTGAGGCACCGGATGGCAGGCTGAAGGCTCCGACCTTTGCCGGGCAGCTCCCAGGCACGGCCTCCCTTGCCGGGCGAGACCCTGGTGGCCTCAGCCGTGGGCTTCTCGAAGGAGCCCTGGGCCTTCTAGAAAGCCAAGTTTGCTCCGTTTGACAGCATAAATGGCGAGGTGAACAGTTGTCTGGAGGAGATGCCAAGAGCAGCAGAGCGGGAAGTACTACACACCAAGATGGATTGGGGCACTTCGATATCTGACCCGCTCAAGTCTTTCTAGCGATCCCGGGATGAACTGACTTGCCCAACCTAGCGAAGCTAAAGAGTTTTATATATACATACATATATACAGACATATATGCATACATATACATATATATATGTACATTTATATACATATTATGTATCTATTTGTTTATATATTTAGTAGTACAGTATGCTCTTTATATATATATGTATATATATAGAGAGAGAGAGAGTATTGCTCGCGCAGGTGGCTAGGCTAGACTCTGGCGGAGTCGGTGAAGGACCTGTGCAGATGTGTAAGCCTCGGCTGAGGGCTTAGCGCTGGAGTCCATGTCTTGCCAACGAGGTCACGAAGCTCCTCGCAGCTTCAAAACAAGTGAGCCAGACTCCTCTGGCACTCTCAAGAAACTGCAATGCTTTAAGCCCCTAAACTCGAACCCTACACCCCAGCTATCCCTGAAGCCGTCCTCTTGGAGGAATCCGACCAGGTTGTGCTCAAGTCATCTTCGGCCTGAGAAGGCAGCCGACACTCTCACTGGACTCTTTCAGGCTTTGGAGTCTAGGGTTTCACGCCTAGGGTTTCGGCTTGAGCCTGCTCCAAACATGATGACAAGCGTCTACAAAAGGAGCTGAAAACAGTCACACCAGCCCGGAATGACGTGACACCAGCTCGTGTTCAAACGACAGACTGGCGTGTAGTGGTGCGGGTGCTATCACCGCAGACATGAAATTACGTGGTCTAATATGTGGCGCGGCATGAGTGAGTATGCAAAACGGACCTTTGTGGTTTGCATCTATTGTAGGTCGGCACTGTGGACAAGAAGCACAGCACCAAAGTCGAAGCAGAGCATGCTGGGTTTCTAGCAGCATGTCAGCAACTGCGCTCTCGCTTGCTGCTTTGACTTGAGCCACGTTTGTCCAATCGGAAGACATTACTTCTCACCTCTGACACTGGATTGCTTCAGTCTGAAATGCAGTCTTGCGGGCCGCACACATCCCGTTTCTACGACGGCACCTCACTTCGGTCGCAAGCCAGGATAAAGCATAAGATTGCCAAGATTGCCAAGAAGATGTACACCCAAATGCCATGGGGTACTGATGTGAAACTCCTTGCGCGAAGCATGATGCCTTGCCCGCATGTACATTGCGACAAATGCTAACGTCAGCAGCGCATAGCCTGCAGAGGTTGAAGCTTTCAGCAAGGCCAAAAAAAACGCTAAAACCCGCGAACCCTAAAGGCCCTAAACCCTAAACGATCCTAAACGGCTAAACCCTAAATCCTATAGAATGGGACGTCGGCCGGGCCTGCAGGGCCAAGGGCCGGCACTGATGGCCCAGCTCCTTAGAAAGAGAGAGAGAGAGAGAGAGAGACAGAGAGAGAGAGAGAGGAGAGAGACTGGCCCAGCTCCTTGAAACGCTGCGCGGTGCGCGTGTTTTTTTGAGTGCAAGCAAGTCTCCCAGCAATGGTCGTAAGGGAGGGCACCACAAAGCTGCCAGGGAGGCGTTGATCCCGCCACCGACTATGCCCAAAGCCACGCATATGTGGTACCTGAGTCTTGACAGAAACTCTTCTATGACGTTACACCCGTCGTCTATGCCTATCATCGATTCAAAGCTGGGGTGCATCACTGTGATTGAGACAGCCGCCATGTCCGCATATCGGCGCAAGCCAAAAGTAGGGTCGCGCCAGTAGTTCAGGCCAGCTAAGCAAACGAGGAAGCCAAGGCAACAGCAACCCCAACGCCTGCAACGAAGAAGGTGCTCAATGATTTGATGCAGGACTCTTTCTGACACTATATGTGTGCCTTCAAAGAAAAAGCAGCAAGCTGTGCCTGTGAACGGCCGCCCCCGCCGTCATCATGGAAAACTGCCCGCAAGAATAGAATAGCCATCCTAATGGATCCAAACACACGAGCAGCAAATGTTCAGTTGGTTTAACACACGAGCGTCTGTTGGACTGAAAGGTCTCCATTTGCGAGCAAGCTTCTGGAATACGGCTTTGGTACAACCAGTTGCTGCTGCATCACGCGGGAAGGCACACATCTTTGTAAACGACGAGGAGGTCCGTCCAATCCTGAATCGCATGACCCACATCGACACAGCAACTCCACCAACATATCCCAAGATGCTGCAAATAAACTAAAGCTTTTCACATCTTTCAATTTTCCGAGCTGCAATCGGGTCTGACACTCTGACACTGCCACACTGCACCTTGTAGTCTGCATGCTGGCAGGCACAGCGGATGACTCTTGACAGCGCGCCAGGCCCACAGCATCGGCTTGCGTGTTTCCACCGTGGCTTTGACACGAAAAAAACCGGACACGCACTATTGCTTTGAACATGTTACACCTGCCTAGTTTTTTGCCCCTGAAGGTTCAAAGAAGAAATGGATGCTAACGAACCAGACCCGTCAATGCAACAAATATTGTCATGGTTTGCCCGTTCCATGCATCAGTATGACAATCTGTTGGCCGACTTTTCGACTGAGGCTCGAAGCTTTATGCCTGCAGCAACCAACCAAACTTGCACAGCTGTCAGATGATAAAGACGGCGCTTCAACTAATTAATCATACGACCCTCCATGAGACACGTACTTGGAAGCATCAATACAACAAAACTGTTTGAACATGCGGTACCCAGTACCATCAGAAGCACGCCTTACCAATCCATTTTCCCACACAAGTCCCATCTGGGTTGTCACCGGGTCCCATGTTTTACTAGCCGGTTCCATCCAGGTTCCACCGCGTTCATTTTTTCCAGAAAGTCCATCTGGCTTGTCACCGGGTCCCATTTTTTTGCTAGCCAGGTCCATCCGGACTCCACTAGGTCCCACCAGGTTCCATCCGGGTCCCACCTGGGTCCACCGGGCTCCATTTTTCTAAGGCCAGGTCCCACACTCCACTTAAGTAAGGTTTAAATGAACGTTAAACTCGCACTGCTCCAACAGTTGAGGCACTCTCTGTTCACCATGTTGATCTTTAGGAGGCTGGTCCCTCCTCAAAGGAAGACTTTAAAGAGAGACTTTCAAGAAGACTTCGAGGGAGCTTTAAAGAGAGCTTCAAGGGAGCTCAAAGAAGCTTGAAGATTGAAGGGGTTGAAGGAAGAGTTAAAGAGAAGCTTAAGGGAGAAATTTGGAGAAATTTAAAGGGAGATTCAAGGGGTGTGGGACCAGGCCTGGAAAAGTGGGTCCGATGGGACCTAAGTGGACTGTGCTTCGTCATGTGTGTAAGATCATGAGCGTTAGTCGCTTGTGAAAGTACGTCTGTTAGTGAGTGTTTTTGCTTTGGGAACGGTTTCAAGGTTGAGGAAACCTTCCTTGATGATTTGTGAGTACATTTGAGAATCTCTTCGATCTCATTCTTGTTTTGTTTATGAGGACTCCTTGCAGGAGTCCTCAGCGCTATNAATCAGTGCATGCGTTTTCTTTGCCAAGCAAGATGATGATGAAGTTCATCTGATTGCTGATGGATTGTCTGTTGGAAGGTTTTGACAAACTGGTTTACCTGGGATGCTGAACCTGGAAGCCTGGAAGACGACACTTTTGGAGCAGCTGGGATACAGTCTGGAAAGGTGCTCTAGCGACCCTGGACACTGGAACTGGAAGTTTTCTGCACTGGCTGGACAGTTTTCTTGGTCCCTTCGGAACTCCTTTTGAGTCAGGTGACCTGGCGTTTTTCGCCCTGACACGGTGAGCTGAGACGAGGTCGTGAAGAGGAACTGAGTGTTTCTGAGCGGCCCGCTTTAATTAGTTTGCTACGTGTTTGTCACCACGAACTCTTGGTCCCTTGTTGGTCCAAGACAACCCTGTCCAACTGGTACAGGTGTGCAAGCTGAATTTGTTTGCCGCGTGTTTTCACTACGATCTGAGTTCTCTCAGAATCTGCACGCCCTTTTTGATCAAAGATCGGCGTTGTGTTGTGTTTGGTGGTCGTGTGCTTGAGTGGCGAGTACGCACCAAGGGAATGNTCTCTCAGAATCTGCACGCCCTTTTTGATCAAAGATCGGCGTTGTGTTGTGTTTGGTGGTCGTGTGCTTGAGTGGCGAGTACGCACCAAGGGAATGTGGCCTGGGCATCCCCCTAGTGCCGAAGGGCCACTGTTGGTCTTTTGTTGATCTCTTCGAAGATCTTTGAGGAAGCCCTCAGCAAAATGCGGGGGGTGTAAGATCATGAGCGTTAGTCGCTTGTGAAAAGTACCTCTGTTAGTNGGGAACGGTTTCAAGGTTGAGGAAACCTTCCTTGATGATTTGTGAGTACATTTGAGAATCTCTTCGATCTCATTCTTGTTTTGTTTATGAGGACTCCTTGCAGGAGTCCTCAGCGCTATGTTTAAATCCCACAAGATTTACTCTGTAAATCTTTGTGTGGTTAGTGCCCAATACGCTAATTCGTTTGTTTGAATTCGTTTCCACACTTACGTGTGAACTCTGCCGCACTCCGTGAACGTTTGGCTCAAGCTGAGTGAAAAAGACTTGCAGCTGTCCGCTGTGGTTGTAGTGACTTAGTTCTTCCGAGGGAAAAGGTCTAGGAGGGACCTTAAGTTTTTCACGTCATGTTCCAGCCTTTCAGAAGGAACCAGACGAGCTTGTGCATGGACTTCCACTGTAGCAAACTTGAGAAGTGAACAGTCCAGTAGAGTCGCGACGGAGCGTTTTGATTGATTTAACGCAGCTTCTAGACACCGGCAATTCAACTCGGCAGAAATCCGCTTTTGAGCTGGTTGTGAGTCCCGTTGAAACGGAAAAGTGCCGTAAACTGAGACCACCTGATGGAAAATTCTTTTGTGCTTCGTTTCGAGAGTCGAAAATGGACTCATAACGAGCGAAAAAAACTTAGACAAGACGCCTGCTGTTGAAGAAAGAATGGTTTGAAACTCGAGACGAAGCGCTTTTCATCAAAAGTGCCAAGAACAGGCGTTTCATTTTGGTTCGGTTCGACTGTTTCGGAAGAGACATTTTCTGGGGAACTCCCGGAGTCAACGCTTGCAACATTGCGAGCAGGTCCGTACTGTGGCTCGAAGCTTCTTCTTGCATTTGTTGGAGCTCTAAAGGCACCCGCTTCTTCAATCGACGTTTGCGACCCTCTGCTCTTTGTTGTGCTGGAACTTGGCTGCATTGTCTTGATAAACGCGGAAGGTTGCCGCCGGCATCGTCTCGACATCCTCCGGAGCCACCGTCACTGCCGCATGCGGCCTGGCATTGTAGGCTTCCGTTGCCTCGTCCACATGGTCCCGGACGTTTGGTTGTGGATCAACTCAGAGCTGATGTTCCATGTCCGGGGAGAACGCTTCTAAGGCTTGCCAGCCTGCTGTGCCAAAGCTGTGATCGCAACGTTGACTTCTCCTGCACCTGTTTTCATGACATGACAGACACGTGCGAAATGTTTGTGTGCGCTCTGTACATGATGTTTTTGTTCCGACTCAAAAAAAATTGCACTTTGTGTATTTCAAACTCTTTGGCCTCTTCAAAACATGAATAAAAAGCTCACTATCCCACAAGCGCTGTCAACGTGCTTGCCCCCCGGAGTCCAAATGAACAGTCCAACTCACATGATTCCGCAAAAACAAATTTGGAGCACAATACAACTCCTGTTGAAGTCGTCTCGATGGAGCGATCCTCAGTTTTCACGACACATGTGTGTGTTTTTGGAATGGGAAGCATGGCGTTGGGAGTTCCGTTTGATGGTGACATGCTGCTGCTAGCGCTGGCCAGCACGCACACGCGTCTGTCTTTGTGCCGAAAAATGGGACCTTGGTTTGCCATTGGTTGGCGTGTTGTTGCAGATGCCAGGAAAGGATGTTCCCGATGTCCCATGGTCGTTTGCCCCCATGCCTACCAAGTCGGCAGAGGCGCCCCACATCAGAAGGTTGTCCGAGCCTAAGTACGTCAAGTGCACAGAGTCCGGCAACTACAAGGCAGTAGTGAAGACCCTTTCTCGTGCTGTGACTCAGGGATGCTGCCGAAGGGGTGGGTTTTTGTGGAGGGTTTCCCTTCCCTTCCTTTACTGGGAATTTTTGGGCCTTCTCTCTTGATTCGTGACCCCTTCTCCAGCACCCGACGCCCAGAAGTCAAGTCCTTCCCCGATCCCCGAATCTCACGCCCTTCTTTCCGTCGACAAAGCACGGGAAACTCACCTGCTCCGCGAAACAAGCGGCCAAGACGACAACTGTTGCGAGAATCGTGGCTTTCACCTTGCCAAAAGAACCAGGTCCAGAAGACCAAGGGACCAGAAATGGGATCGAAAGCTGACAAAAAAAAGATTCAACCGCGGACCGAATTTTGCGATTTCGTCATCGAAGCGGCCCTTCAGTGTTTGCGCACAGTGTACAAATTTTGCAACCGAACTATGTCTGGGTATTCTTTCGAATCATACGACGTATTTTGACGAAATCCTGCAGTATCGCGCTCCACCCTGCTGTAGCCTGCCGTTTTCCCTCCTTTGGCCGATAGAGTCGATAGAGCACTAAGTAGTGCCTGAAACAATGCCCGGACAAGAGAGCCTAGATGAACCGGTCATTGTGCTCGCATCCGCAATGGATAATAGTTGGAGCACAGTGCAGCTTCTGTTGAAGTCGTCTCGACGGAGTGATCCTCAATTTTGACGGTTGAGCGGGTTCATTAACGAGCCCGAAAAGCCCTTTCGAAAATGTGATGGCCTCCACAGTTGCTGCAACGTGTAAGAATCAGCGTATGCTCCGCCCACAGCAAAACCGTGTGAAGATATTCGGACTGGAATGTGCCAAAATCCGAAATTTAGCTTCTCTTTGCTTTCTTCTTCGGACTTGCCGCTGAAGTCTGTCCGGCCCGTCTCACTTTGGCGCCAGAGGAAGACTAAAGTCTCTTCTGAACGCCAAGAGGTGGAGAGAGAGAGACGGAGAGAACTTCTGACATTTTGGTTGCTTGATTTTTGGAATTATGGGGTCTGCTCCCCCCTTCAGCTCATCTCTCACACACACGTGTGTGTGCATGTGTGTGTGTAAAAAAATACATACATATATTTATGTACATATATTTTTCTGTGTGTGTATCTGTATTCTTATACGTAAACGTATACGTATACGTATGTCTATGTCTATGTTCATGTCTATGTATATGTATATGTACGTATATGTCTATGTATATGTCTATGTCTATGTCTATGTCTATGTATATGTATATGTATGTTTTTTGTATATGTACATGTATATGTATATGTATATCTATATGTATGTGTGTATGTATATGTGTATGTGTGTATGTATATGTATATGTGTGTATGTATATGTATATGTGTGTATGTGTATATGTATATGTGTATATGTGTATATGTGTATATGTGTATATGTGTATATGTGTATATGTGTATATGTGTATATGTGTATATGTGTATATGTATATGTATAGGTAGTATAGGTGTAGGTGTAGGTGTAGGTGTAGGTGTAGGTGTATGTGTATGTGTATGTGTATGTGTATGTATGTGTATATATGCATATATGTATATATGTATATATGTATATTTGTATATTTGTCTATAAAAGCAAAAAATGTGTATATATATATATATACACATACACATGCATATAAGTTCTATACCTCCCATTTGTGCTGACTCTCTTGCTGGATTGCCCGAGTTTTGACTACATTTGCTCCCCAAATTTACCCGTATCCGAGTAAAATTAATTTACTCCCCAAATCTACTCGCATATGAGTAAATTTACTCCCCAAATGTACTCGCATGTGAGTAAATTTACTCCCTAAAATTTACTCGCGTGCGAGTAAATTTGGCGAGGCGATTTACTCCACAAAATGTGAATAAGTTCTTCCGCGCGAGTAGCATCGGATCTTTCAGGGATCCGCCGCACCAAGCAGGTGCCGTGCAAGGGCCGGGAAGGCTCCTGGGCAGGAGACGATGCTCCACACCAGAGCGGACTCAGATGGTCCCCACACCATATGCTGGGCCAGATGCCACCCTGCTTCTACTGCAAGCGCGAACATGTCGAGGTAGCGTGACCATCAGCACCGGCGGCGCAGGCGCAATGACCGTGTCAAGGGCGATGGGCCGATGGGGTGCCCCGAGGCATCATCCAAGCGTAGCATGCCCCACGGAATACCAAGGAAGGGTCCAGAAGCCGGAGCAAGTCCCGGGAGTACATTTGCGCCTCGCATCGCACCTACGCCGTACGACTCAAAGTGCTTGCAAACCGGGCGCGCGCCGGCTCGGAAGGTTAGGTTCATGTTTGAACCTGGGTTCCAGAACCCAGTCTCCAGAACCTGGGTTAAACCCGGGTTTGCCGTTTGTGTAATGTTCCTTCTTATATTGTCGGTGTTGTTGTTGTGGTGGTGGTGGTGGTTATGAGACTGTGATAGCGACAATTTTTGCTTTCGATTGTGTTTCACCACTCGTTAATTAGCTTCTCTTCTCTTCTTGTAGGGACCGAGCGCAGCAGCAGCTGTCACCGAGGCCCGCCCACGCCAAAAAAAACAAATCTTTTTGCTGTCATGACTAACATGCTTGTCCTTCTGTCATAATGATTATGACTTTTGCTGTTAGACTTTTTACTCTTCTTGTTATTCCTTATTAGCAGTGTGCTTGAGTGTGTAAAGAGATTGGTGGTCTCAGCACAAGGCGGCCCCACGGGACCATCCCCAAAGTCGGGAGCATTGTACCCCTGGGTTGTGAAGCACGCCCAGTGGTTGTTAAACAGACATCTGAACTTTTCTCCGAAGAGCTCGCTGCCGGAGGCTTGCGCCCCAAAGCTCCAAAAGCACTTTGCACTTGTGATCCTGGGATGCTCCTACGGAGGAGCACCTCCCAAAGCTTCCTGCCGGATTGATTCCCGGGTCCGGGACCACCAGAAGGTCGACCAGAGTCAATATGTCAATAGGTCAGTTGCCACAAGCAATGTTTGCATCTCGAATTTGGGATCAGTGCGAGTGAAGCAATAGTCTACCTGAATGACGGGCTGACGATCCTTCAATTTTCTCGATGCAGCATGCCATGTCGACAAACGAATGTGTTCAATGGAATACCGAACCTCTACAGCGCAATGGAGTCCCCGGCCGAAAGCTACCATAAAAAGTTTCAGCACCAATACCATACAATACTTTGTACACCTCTTGACAGTGTGACAGCAATGTTCAGCAGTCAGTCAGATCCCTTGCAATCCAGATCCTCTCGGTCTCAATCTTTTCATTGCAGACTTGAACCAATTTCAATCATGGCAGCGATCCTGTACGTGACCCGACACGCCACCAATGATGCAATGCAATCTAACACTTGAAGCCCCCCGAATAAGCTCCCCTTCAAGCCCTCTTTCGCCGAAGAGTCTGGGGCCCAGCCCCACCCAATATGCCATACGGCTCGCAAGTCAAAGCCGTCAGACGTTGAATGAGCACACATTCTGCTCAAGGCATCAGCTCAAGCCTGCCGGTTGGATTTGGGGAACCAGAGTGAAGCCAACTCCAAGCGCCTCCGGTTCCAACGGAAGAAAAAAGGCAGACGGTGCCGCTGTAGACTGGCGGGTGGGTGAACATGTCCGTCTTTCTGTTTTCACAATGATTCGTATTTCTTCCTGCCGCAAGGCAAGAACGACGCACCGGCACACGACCGTGCGGGCATGTGCATGCTCGAGCAAAGAACAGACATGCTGGGGAGGGCGGTCCCCTCCCCCAGCAAAGCGTTTCAAGCCGTAGACACACATCTCCGGCGAGAAGACAGGGCGCTCAGAATCGGGACCGGCAATATGCTTTGCTTTTTCGATCCGTGCACTACGCCCGCCCATGAAGGAGTAGCAGGCCTGAGCATAGTCCCCACCATAAACGCAAACCAGAATAGCAGTAGGTGCGGTAGTATTGACAACCCGCTTGGTGGGTGTGACCAGCACTATGCCATACACTATGCGTAGCCCGCTGCCGCTGCAAGCTCGCACCGGTGGCCTGCATTTGCAAAAGGATGCACTAGCAGAACCAACAGCAACCGCGGCGATCCTCGAAGAGCCAACAATGCTCCGCGTTGTTCGCCTCCAGAATCTCGAGAAAGCGGGCCCCGGCTGCCAAGGCCCAGTGGCCCCCAGCATGACCATTTGCCTGTTGTGCGTGGATGCCGCAAGGCGGTCAATGCCATAGAAGACACTGTTCCAGGTGTGAACTCCATCGGTTGATTGCGGATACCGTATACACTTGATCATAGCCAAAAGGCCGAGAAGGTATGCTCTAGGGTGCAAATTACCAGATCTAGTGTGCAAGTGGCAATTGCACTGTATGCAACATATCGAATCGTTTGCAGTTTGGAGGTTGCAAGAATGTCAAAGCAAGGTTCGGTAGCTCTGACCAAACTCCTCGTTTAGAGATTAGGGTTGAGAATGTCTGGGTTTCGAGTTTAGGGTTTAAAGTACAGAGAGTCTAGGCTTTAGGGTTTAGCATGACAAACAGCTCAAGTCTCCGCTAGCAGCTTTTGGCGAATTTGGTGTAAGATCTCGACGTGCGGATGTTGATACGGTTGCGGTGTAGCTGGACGTCGATGCTTCGATTTCTGTGTTGCCCCTGAGCAGCTTGAATGTACTGTAGGCATCAATTTCGCGCAGCAACATTCCCCATCCAAGCAAGGATCGCGAGAAGACAACATAAATGTTCGAGTGCTCAAGTTTGTCTTTCAATTTTCGTATGTATGAGAAATGATTGTGCGTTTGTCCAACCGTTTATAGACCTTGTTTTCGAAAGGACCGATTCGTTCGGTGCATATGACGTCATGCACGAAAAACAAGAAACTACGACAAGAAAGGACCACATGGCAGTTTTGCAGGACACTTATGGTCAATTTTTCGCAACTTGTGGATGTTGACCACCAGAACGCAAATTGCTAGCAGTGGGTGGTGCGACATGGGGTGCTTTATGCGTGCATGTTTGTGTCCGTTCAGCATCGGGCCGAAACGAAAACGTGACGTGCGTTTCCGCGCCCTTCACCATGTTCAACAACAGGTTGGTGTTCGCATGCACCTACCCAGAAAAGTTCCATGTTTCGCCACGCCTGCAAATGAAGTAGCCGAATGTTTACGAGGGGGGAAAGCTGTCACGTTGGCGACGGTTGATTATTCGATGATACTGACGTGATTGCGCATGTCCAGGCTTTGCACACCGAGGTTTCGTCCTTCAATTTACATTATTTTGCTTTGTATTTTCGCAATTGGTCATGGTTGCTTTCATAAAAAATCTGAACTTCCAGCCAATGGCGTGTGGGGAGCGTCGAGCCGTGCTAGCAGAAGCCCACCACGACGACATGTGGCGATGCTCAAATGCTCAAAGGTGTGCACCGTGCAGATAGGGCACAGGATGCCGTCAGCTTAAATGCGTATAGTACTCTTCGGTTGCGTGCTCGCCGGAAGCTCGGTTTCGTGTGATGTGAACGTGCTGTGCATTGCACATTGGAGCCATGCTCTATGTTTAATTTCGTTTGTCAGCCAGCCCGTCGCCGGTACGAACTGCATGAGTTGCACTTGCCGAGGTCGGCTGGGTGGTGGGCTGCCTTGCAGAATGCACGGGAGACTGCATTGAGTTCCGCAAGGAGGTGTACGTATTGCGAGAGGAAGTCGATGCCCGCTTGCGAAGGTTGGAGGCGACTCGGCGACTTCCCCACGCATATCCCAAATCCCCAAAGCATTTCTGTCACGTTTGGATGATGCCATCGCCAGGATCGGTCTACCTCAGAACACCGCGGGCTGCAAACATCCTTATCTTCGTCGTTCTTCTTGGCAGAGGTCTCTCAGTCGCATTCATATCAGCCCTTTTTGAACGTACCTGTTGCGCAACGCTTTGATCGGCGCTGCACTGGCAGTGTTTGTTCAAGCAGGCTCGTATTTGTCTGAATGCCCCTCGCTGTATTGAAAGCCCTTTGCCTTTAACCTATCATTTTCTGAAGAATGGCTAGCAGGCGTGTCAGGTAGCAAGGGTTGGTTGCGGTTGCTGGGTTTTGTGACAAAGACATATCATGTTGTAGGAGTAAAGGCTTGAATTGAACACTATAAACGCTGAAGGACACAATATAAAGATCTGCTATATGAAAGTCTGGTTTCGTGAAATTGTAGCAACATATTCATAGAATAGGATGCTTTGTAGTAGTAACTCTGAGTCTAACAGCAATATCACATGATAGAATAATGATGCACTGATAGTAGACTATGGCGAGACATGAAACAATAGCCATTCAATGAAATTATGAACATAACTTGTTGGATGATAATTATAATACGTCATCACACCAATATCAGCAGATAAACAGCCATACAGTAATCTTTCATGATGCATTACACACTTCCACTCACTGTAACATAAGTCAATGTCATATCATACCACAGTATATCTTAGGAGAGCAGAAATGCAGTATACAGGTTTTTAGTGCTGCAGTGTAGTATATACTAACATAACCCGTTATGGTCCAATCCACCACAATACAACGTAACACAATATAATGCAACAAAACGAGATATAACGTAATGCAATTACGACATTTGGCTCAATATACGCATGAGTGTATTGAATTCCATGACAGATATAATGTACGATATGCTATCCGAGTCTTGCACTGCTAGGTCGAGGCTTTGCGCGAACGAGATGTCAGCATCGCGAGTGCTCTGGACACCATCTGGCTCTGTATGTGTGCCAGCATTGCTGCTCTTATGCACGGTGGGTTTGCCATGTTGGAGACAGGCACCTGCCGTGCAAGGAACGCGTCCAACCTTCTCATGAAGAATTTGCTCAACGTGTGTGTGGGAACCTTAGGGTGGTGGCTTTGCGGATGGGCGTTCGCATACGGTGATCTGAAATACGATCTCTTTGGAACAACAGGCTTTGCCAGCTCCAACCTCTTAACTATCGCAGATGGACACATACGACCAGTAGAAAGCTGTTCAGGTGAGTCCTGCCAGAGCAATTTGATACAGTGGTTTTTCCAGTGGGTCTTTTGTACAACTGCTGTGACCATCGTGAGCGGTGGTGTTGCCGAAAGGGTTCGCAGTTTGACGTATGCTGGTTTTGCATTCTTCATGTCCAGCATTATATACCCTGGGGTCGTTGCATGGACCTGGGGTGGTGGTTGGCTCTCTGCGACTCTTGACGTGGGCTTCACTGATTTTGCCGGGAGTTGTATTGTGCACGTGGTCGGTGGCGTCGGTGCGCTGACAGGTGCAATAGTCCTCGGTGCCAGACGGGGCCGCTTTGAAGACCCGGCGGCCTTCGAACCACACAGTCTTCCGCTGGTCGTCCTCGGGACGCTCATGTTGTGGTTTGGATGGTATGGGTTTAACTGTGGTTCCACATTAGCCCTTCATGATGATGTTATGGCAGCACAAGCAGCGCAAGTTGCTGTCAACACAACACTTTCAGCTGCTGCTGGTGGCATTACAGTTTTCCTCTTCCGCTTCGTGCTATCGCGGAAATATGATGTGTGCGGTCTTTGCAATGGGATTCTTGCTGGCCTCGTATCAATAACCGCTGGATGTTCAAACATGGACTGTGGCAATGCCCTGGCTGTCGGCAGCATAGGTGGCTTGATTTATCAGTGCTTCTCCATGAGCTTGCAGCGTCTGCAGATTGACGATCCAGTAGATGCAAGTGCTGTTCATGGAGCCTGCGGAGTGTGGGGTGCAATGGCAGCCGTAATATTTGATTGGGGAGAAGGCTTCAGCTATTTTCATGGCTCTTCCGGATTCCAATGCGTTGGAGATGCAGGGATCTGTGAGACGGGCCTAGTTGCAAAAGCCTTGGCGGCTCAGTTGATATTTGTGACGGCAGTCCTCAGTTGGGTATTATCCTTGTCGACTATCGTCTTGCTGTTGCTGGCCCTCAGCGGCTTTCTGCGAATCGAGCAGAGCACAGAGGAGATGGGCATTGATGCTATGGAGCACGCGCAGACAAAGGCGTATGATATCGGTGAGGACGGCATCCCGGACGCCATTGAGCAGCGACATGCACCTATTCGCAAATGCCGAAGGCATTCCGTGTGTTAGTCTGGCAGTCTTGACATTCTGATGTCGAGAAGTCGTCAAACAATTAAAGAAACTATGCGACTTCAAAGGAGTTTCGCATTCACATGCAGGGAGACACAAGTCACTGTGAACGTATCGCAACAAAGCTCAGGGACAAAAGCAGGCTTGTAGCTTGCCCAACACGTTGGTCAGTATGTTTGGACAACGCTACACCAGGAAATGGTAGCCTTCTTCGCCCAAAGCCGTTTCAGAAGTGAGCGCTTTCCATGGGGCCGCGTCATGCGCTGGCGAGCTCTATTTCTACTGCTTTCCGCGCCTTGTAAGAAGTTCGTGTGGCGTTACCGTCTTCGAGACATGGACAAGCAGCTCTGAACCGCCTGAGGTGAACCTGGCTCGCTGTGAGCATGAGGCAGAGTTGGCCAGCTCACGCTTGGAGCTGCAAACTTTGCAGCTAGAGATTGACAAGCGATTGGGAGCTGTCGAGGTCCGAGGCAGAATTGCATACCACGTTTGCATGGCCTACGCATTATGATATACCTAGTCATCCGTTCCGCCAGGAGCGTGTGGCGGGCAGAAGGCTGGATCTGGAGGACCGCCTGATTGAGAGCGTCGCTTGGAGACATACCCAGTATCTTGCAAGTCGCAGGCAGGTGATTGTTTTTCCCCTTTGGCATGTGTGTGTGTGGGGATCCCAAGCTACAACGGGCTTCACCTTTTCTTCAGAAGTGGCAGGGACCGCTCTTGCTTCTCGTGATGGGTTCGTGGACGCACGAACCTGTACCTGCCATTCAGCTTATGACGTATGACAGTATACGCTGTGCATGGTGCCATCATTCGACATCTTCGCTGTGCAATGCTTCTACTTCGTCTGCAGTGATAGAGAGCGAGATTCAGGTGAAAGGTAACAGGTGATTCTTGGCTTTTTGTAGTACACCGCCAGCAAAGGAACCTGAGCCTCCTGAAAGACCTCCCGGCATATTTTCCTCTGAAGTCTCAGCTGAGTTCTGAACTCACCGTTGAGTTGAAATCACTCTTGAGAACAGCCTACCAGGGATGCCTGGGTGTTCGAGTGTGAATGAATGGGCATGGCCTTCCGTCACGGGAGCCATTACCGCTGCTCTCGAGCTAGGCCTCAACACGCTCAAACGCAACAGATCGGAAAGTCTCAGTTGAATGGAAAAGTTTTTGAGCTCAAGAGCTTCTGAAGTGAGTGGAGACGCAGATCGTGAAATCATTGAAATCCAGCTGAAGTTCTGAGTGAAATGCAAGACAGCGCAATTCAGTGTAATCTTTCTAAATAACGCAGTGCCACTTGTCATTCATTCATTAGTTTGTCACTTCTTCCTTTCGATTCTTTCATTTAGTTTTGGGCTTGTGCATCAACGTTGGCGTGCCTATCAGCCTGCATCCACCAGCCTGCTGCCATGGAAATCAGTATTCAGATTAAGAAAGTCACCAAGCCCGAGATTGTGATCACAGCTTTTGCTGCGCTCGGGCAAGGACAAGCATCGTCTGCTCGCAATCGACTTCCTATCCAGAGAGCAAGACGCGAGGCTATGGCAACGTCGGCAGCCACGGAGATCGCCCAGCCTTATTCTTTTTCCAAGAGAACTCGAGGCATTGCAAAAAGTGCATCCCCGTGGACAGAGGACACCGATCGTGGCAGAGGTCAATGGCAAGAGAACTTTGGGTCTGCTAGTGCTGCTAGTGGAGTCAGACCAAAGATGAAGCCCCAGCCGTTTTCGGGCTTCCAGCGACCACGACGGCAGCACCAAGCAAGAACGTTGTCTCCGGGGCCGTATTATCAAGCGCGGAGATCAAGTGGGCGCTGCAGATGCAGCAGCAACACCTAGGCCTACATCTACGAAGCAGCCTGCCGCTCTTCCCGCAGCTCCTACTCCACAAGACTCCAGAGCGTTATCTCGGCTGCTACTTATCCGGAAGCGCAGCAAAGCTCAAGCGGAGTCTTCAGCTGACAAGCGTGAAGAAGGACGCAAAACCACCTCTTACAAGATCACCCCGGAGAATGGACTTTAAAACACCAACGAGGACTAGCTCAAGGGGTTCTGCGCGCAGGATGGCACGAGCCACATTGCGATCCAGGCCACGCGCAAGAAAGGCAACCTCCAGATCTCGCACACCCCGGGCAACATCCAGATCTCATACGCCCAGGGCAACATCCAGATCTCGCACACCTCGGGCAACATCCAGATCTCCAGCACTTCGGGCATCCAGATCTCCAACACCTCGGGCATCCAGATCTCCAGCACCTCGGGCATCTTCCGCAGCAGCAGCTTCGTCTAAGGCGCCGACCAAGTTTACCAGGTCTACATGTGCATCTGCTCGTTTCAGGTGACTGGAGGCGTGCTGCTAGAACACGACCTTACCTGCGATAGGGGCGGCGACCCCACACCGGAATCCATGCGCAGGCTCTACTTCCTACAATCGCAGGGTTTGATTGCCCGAGATCCACCATTGCCAACGAAGTCGGAGAGGATTCTCTTTTATTGGAGCCACGCCACCGACGTTGGTGCACTCTGGAACATGCTCAAGGACAGAGACATGTTGCCCATGAACGCCCGCGGTGTCGAAAAGTTCGGGTTTACGCCTTGGGACACGAAGTCAGCGGCTCTGAAATTGATGAGTACAATATCAGCAGAGTCATCTTCAATGCAGCCCGTAGCGCGAAGAATTTGGCGGGCATCGTCGTAGGTGGGAAGGCGTGGGGGTCACTGAGGAAACACCATGGAGGGTCTTACGAGACAGCGCGTGCAGCGACTCAGGAGGATGAAGTGCTCAAAGATGTGAATGCGAAAGCTTATTGTGTATGCAGGAACACGTATTGTTTCAATTGCATCGCATTCGACCAACTGGCTCAACCACCAACAACTGCACAAACCCTCATCACGCAGTACCAGAGGGCGGCCAATATTGCACCTCAAGGACGGCAGATTTTGATGTGATTCTCTACGGAACCACTGCAGCTTCAACTATATGCCACTGCCCTCCAGCGCAATCTTCAATTCGGCAATGTACATCTATACATATTCTGAAAGTTGCGACGCTTCGTACCCATTCGCAACAAAAGCCACGTTGTTCGAGCCGCTTAGACGTCCGCAGCAGGTGTTGACATGCATTGAGCCCTGAGCTGTGTCCGTTGCATTGTGCATTATGTTGCCACCTCAAGCATCAGTTCTATTAGTCGGTTTGTCCTGTAAGCCCTACAACGTAAAGTGCAGCATGGCCTCGGCGTGGAACGGCTCGTGGTCGCAGGATCACAAGGTCGACATGGTGGCAGAGCCAAGCAGATACGACGAGTGGATGGAGCATACCACCGCCACCGGCAATGCCTGCGCCTCCGTCAGCATCATGGCCTCCCTTTCGTGGAGCAGCTGTTCGCCCAATGATGCAACACCAACAACTCCGAATCCTGCCCGAGTACCTTTACCCAAAAACTTCAAGGAAGACGCCGAGCACTACGATTCGAACTTGGTCTTCAAGTCCACGCTCAAGAAAGTCGTTGAGCCCGCGGCATGGAGCAGGGCAAAAGGAGTTGCTGGGATGGACATCCGGGACGTCACCGTGGCGCACCTTTGTAGACGAGGCCTAGATGAATGTGGGCTGCGGGGACTATCGCGTGGCCGCTTCACAGGGCTCATCCTCACTCGCAACGTGGCGGAGACCGTGCTCCTATCGCAAATTCAAAAGAAGCTCCGCGAGGACAACATCGACGTCGACTCCACCATCGATGCCCTCCATAAATGCAAGAATATGAAGGCCCCCGACAAGGTCAAAGAGGCAACAAACTACGTGGCGCCGTTGGTGGACGAGTTCTTCACAAGCATCAAGCCGTGGGCACAGGTTAAAAACTACGCAGTCAAGAACCGCGAGCATGACAACCAGGCCACCCAGCGCATGCACGAACTCGAAGAAGAAGCAGCCAAATACAAGCAGCGGCTTCGAAGTGCTGGACTGCAAGTTACTTTTACCAGGACAGCAGCCCACCCGCAGCGTCGTCTTCACGACAAGGGTCGCAGCCACCAGGGTCGCAGCCACAACCACTCGGCCAGGATCCACGAAGAAGCGCTATGAACAGATGCTCGAGGAGCCCTTCAATGTCATCCAGCAGAGCGGGCAAGATCCGCCCACGAGTATGACATCCCTCAAGACGTGGACCAACAACATCAAGAAGAACCTCCCGGCAGACAAGCAAGCGGCGATGGATCAGCACATGCAACATGTTCAGCAGATCCTGGAAGAAAGCAAACTCAGCAAAGCTCAGCTGCAAGAAATGGCGACAAGATGGGGATTGCCAACTTCCTTGATCACATCAGCGGCAGCTTCACCCAAGACTTTGCAGCAGCTGGTGTCAGCGGTCACCTTCCTGGCAGTATGACATGCGCAGAAAATGCTCAGAGGACCTCTACCACACCAAGAAAGCATGGGAATCTTTCAGCAGCTGCAGCAGGTGGTGGAGTGGGCATAATTCTGCTTCTGTATGCACCCGCTATTAACAAGGAATTTTTGATTTGGCTAGTAGGTCTTTTGCACTTAGTGTTTGTCTTTCGTCGAACGCGGCAAGCAGCCGCAGCAGCGCAACAACTCAAAGAACGACTTCGAGAAAAAGGAGCTGTGCCAGGGCTATATACATTCAGCAAGTTCACGCAGCCATGTGCCGTTTATGTCAAGCTCAAGTTCCCAAAGCTCAACAGCACAGGATACGCAGAGACCCAGAGGTCGGTAAGGATGTGTCATTCTGCTACGTCGGCTACGTCGGTTCCACCAACATCACGGTCGCAAAGAGAGAGTACAACAGAGTCGCCAATCTTCGACAACTTCAACAACTCAAGCTTCCAAAGACAGAAATTGCTATTCGGTATTGGCACGACACACAGACTTACGACCAATTCAGCACTTTGTTACTTTCGCAACACTCGGAGTACATTGATGCCTGGACAGAAGAACACTGTATTATACAGCGATGGCAACCCAAGCTGAACCCCCCTTTTTACGAAAGAACTCGTGAAGAAAGCTCATGGTCTGGTTCCCAAACGACAACAACCGCACGCACAACGTCACCCTGAGACCTTAGCCAAGCAGCTCTTCAAGAAGATTCGCCGGTGTCTTCAAGGTCAAAGGAAACAGCTCCTCAACGTGCTTCCCAAGCGAGCCCAATTTTGGAAGCTGCTCTATGCCATCTCCAGCGACACCAAGCGGGAATATGACGCATCACGTGAACTACGGAGTGGAAGGCATGACAAAGAGACAGTCACGCTGTTGTACCGCCTCGCCAACCACATGGAGCAGCCCTACTCCTCGGTTCCGAAGTTCGACAAGCCCCTCAAATTGCCCTTCCTGGCCCACTCACCTTTTAAGACCAACCTGCAGAAATTCCTCACGAATCTCATTCGTCGACATCGGCATGTTCTCATTCCCTACCGCCTGCCGACCAAAACCGTCCAGGAGATGCCGCATCCCTCACTCAGCAAGGTACTTTGGAACCACAAGCGGAAAGTCACAGACCTTGGGCGAAGCTGGAAACATCAAGAATGCCAGTGTCAGCAATTTGCCAAAAAGCACCTGCGAGCTACACGAATTGCTTGTACCGAATTTTTTCGCTCGTTTTGCTTTATTTGGCTGGGTGTCCCTTCAGCCCCCTGATCCCCCTCTGCAACCATGGCACAGAAGCGAGCAATGAAGCGGAAGACTGCCGACGCAAGACAAGATGATCCCATCCTCACGGACATAGACATTGACTCTGACATTGAAGAGCATCAAGTAAGGCTACCGCACGGCCTTTCCTTAGACGTGGATCCACCTCGGCTCGAGGCGGCAACCGAGCACGAGGTCGAGCAAGAGTGCCAGCGACAGCTTCGAGACAAGTACATCGCCATGAGCATCTTTCAGAATCTTTCAATGGATGTCCCCACGGCTGGATTGTGTATACCTCAGACCATCAGCCCTTACCACACAAGGACTCCCCACTGAGAGCGTTCACCGCTGGTACGTTCTACCACGCCGGCACCGTCGGCATCCGGACCAACACCAAGAAGCTCCCTTGGGCAGCAGCCCTACTGGCACACATGGTCAGGGCCTGGACGCACATGCCTTTCACAGCAGTGTCTATGCTATGCAATATACACATGAAGACCCACAGTGACAAGGAACAACATGGGAGGCTCCCGCAACACGCTTATACCGGTGACCAAGTTTCGACAGGGACAACTTGGGATTGAGGAGGACGAAGGTCCAGACCTGTCACCAGGCTGCCAGCGCCGTGGACGCAATCATGCCGTCAAGCTCCCGGGCATTGAGTTCAGCCCGTTCCTCAGGCACGGCACCTGCCCCTGGAAATCCGATCGCTCATGTTCATGTTCATGTTCTCGACGTCAACCTGCACCGTACCAAAAGGTTAGTAGTTCAGACGCCGTCGGGCAAGACGACAGTAAGGCTAACATGCCAATGTCCACCGGCAAAATCCANTCATGTTCATGTTCATGTTCTCGACGTCAACCTGCACCGTACCAAAAGGTTAGTAGTTCAGACGCCGTCGGGCAAGACGACAGTAAGGCTAACATGCCAATGTCCACCGGCAAAATCCAGGAGATGGCCCGCAGTGTGTTGAACAGATTGGACTTCATCACCCGGGACGAGCTCAACCTTCGAACGTCCTGGGCAAGCCAAGGTTCGGGTCGCCAAAGGCGA
>BGNK01002738.1:515-35142 GCA_003297005.1 Symbiodinium sp. clade A Y106
CTGCGACAGAGGATGTGCTGGTAACACGGAAGTTATCATCCTGGGGCCATGGATGCTGCGACAAAGGCCTGGAGCCCAAAATACCGGAGGCCCCATCGATTTCGTGCCTCTGCAACCACAAAACCTCGTAAAAAAACGATGCGCGCCCCACCCGCTGGTCTGCAGCAGGACGCTGGGTCTGAAGGCGAAACCATAACGGGATTGTCAAGTTTGGCGTTGGGTGTTGACGAACATGGTGAGTGAGTTTGTGTGCGGGGGTATGTGCGTGTATGCCGAGTCATGCTTCGAGCACATCATATCAATTTTGACATGCGCTGACAATTGAACAGCGAGGACATTGCCAGGAAGCTGGCTGCCATCACTTCCTTCAATGAGTGCCAGCCTGAGCAGCCGGCACATCAGATGAGAGCGAGTTTGTGGCGTGCATTGGTAGGGTCAGACGGGGATGCGCTAGAGACTTGAAGATTTGAGCACCTGTGTTCTTGTATAGACACAAGCATGATATGTATCTTGTATGTAAATAATGTGATGGTTCGTGTTTCTGTATGTGCATTCACACATGCTGCGCACGCAGAGGCGTCCTCATTTGGCAACTGAAAACCAGAAAATGAGACCACGAGCAGGCGACACGTGACAGCGGTGACCAGGCTTCAGGACAGCCAGAAAAGAAGAGCTGCTGTGCACGGCTCATGTCTATGGAAACCGATGCGAAGTTGTGCGCTGCAGGAGCCTGACCCCGTAATTCCTCCCGACTCTGCGTCTGAGCTGGGCACTCAGAGCCAAAGTCATTACCATCGGCCACGACTTGTTTACAACACGGGTGCTCTATTTTGCTGTGCCCTCGTTTGTTTGCAACCTGCTTGCAGCAGTGCCGCAAGGATCGAAGAAGAAGAAGACGAGGCGCCATGCTCTGCACTGTAGTTGGTTCGCGACCGACATCGTCCGGTGTGAGAGGAATCGGAGTCAGATCCGGACGACGAGAGCGCCGCTTCCAGTGTTGCGGATGCCTGGGATGAAGAAGAGGTCCGAGACAGCATACGTATCTTCCGTCGATTTGCTTATAGAACCACGAGAAATGGAGGTGGATCACGGCATGAAGCAACATGTTCAGAACGATGACACAATAAGACACAACGACCGGCATGCCACTGCAACAGCATTCGCAAGTGCATCAGCCTTGTTCACGAAGTCGTTCTCCTCTATAAGAAGACCGTGACACAAACAAACACACACACACACACGTTGAATCAGATGCGCCCGCCCGATTCAACTGCAACAAAGTGGAAGTGATATGATGCAAGCTGATTCGTCTGGCGGGCCCTGGAATCGTCGCAGTGAGATATGTGACCTCGGCATGATTTGCAGGAGATTCGAAAGTTCATCGCTGCACAGGGGCAACCTCCCTCCAAGGTCCTCGGACTCATCTTATAGATGAGTGGAATCTCTAGCAGCAAGCCACGTGCAGGCTGAGCTGAAGAAGCTGCGGAAGTCTGTTGCGCAAGACACGAAGCTACCCGTCTTATCTTGGCCCGCTCGTCTTGCCGTTTACCTTGTGTCTGCGTCCGGAAGACAGTGCAAGGATCGCGAAGCTAAAGTCGCAGAAGGAGTCGCGCCAGCAAGACATGGAGGGACAGAAGAGGGCGCGGGTCAAGAGGCAGTCTGTCGATGACTTGTGTGACTCCAGTGTCAGCCTCCATGTGCGTCACAGTTTGACAGAATTAAATCGCCCTGCGCAGTTTGCTGGCCAAGTGGGAGAAGAGCGCCAACGAGGCGCAAGAAGAGGTGAAGGAGCTGGAGCGGCCCCTGCAACGTGCAGAGCACAAGACAAACCAGGCGCGACGGCCGACCCAGGGAGCTACAAGAATCCATGGTACTGTCATGGTTTATGGATAGTGCAATTCTTCTTTAAGTCCGTGGAAGTCATGGAAGGGTGACTTCCGGCGTGGTAAGGTGCTTGCCATTCAGTGGCATCTGATACTATGCTAGAACTCGCCGCAAAAAGCGAGAGACGAGAGTTGCGGTTTCTTCCGCAGGATGGCATCAGTTGACACGGTCACAATTTCACAGTACTCATGCCCATCTCATGCCCTCTACAACGGCACTGCCATCACCGTGCCTTTCAAAGGCCGTATCCCCAGAAGCCCAGCCTTGCAGGAGATCGACGAGGAGGTTCTGAAAGAGGCAGAGGCGGCCAAAGCCATGGAAGCCGAGGCGGAGACTTTGGCACAAGAGGCCTCGGCAGCGACGGAAAAGGCGCAGGTGCTCACGGCCCAGGTGCATGGGCCGAATTCGAGATGCTCGTCGTCTGTCTCTGAAGATGTATGATATGTACATGCGCACGCGCACGCCTGCATATCAGTGCTTCTGCGAGCATCGAGCATCTCATGTGCCTACACTGGGTGCATGTCGTGTAGAAGTGTAGAAAGGTTGGAGTGTTTTTCTCTTTGGCAGGTGGAGGAGCAGACTGCGGCGGCCGAGCAGGAGTTGGCAGAGGTGAAGGAGCTAAATCAGGAGAAGGCGAGCCTTCCTCCACCGGATCCTCGGAGTGGACTCCTTCGTACGCTGGGAGAGGAGCAGGTAGAGCTCATGAAGCAGTCGAAGGTCTGCAAAGAGAAAGTCCTTCAAATCAAAGGCCGTTTGCGGCTCTTGAAGATGGAACTCCGCGAGCTCTACCGCATGCTCGGTTGGCCTTGGGAGGACTCGGACTCGGACGACGATGGCGAAGAGAAGCCCTACTGGCTCCGAAAGCGTCTCGCAAAGAAGACAGCCACACAGAAGAGACCCTTCAACGAGCACCACTTCCTCAACCAAGAGGACAAAGTCATGGAGAGGAGAATCAAGCGGATGGCTAGCCAACGGAAGCTCAAGGACACCAGTCCAAAAAGTGCGATCTGTGCAATCATACATCCACTCTATGTCTCCACAAGATGTTCGGACAAAAGCTCGTCCCAATTGTCTGCTTCGAACACACGGGTGCTAGGCGCTAACAGCAAAACCGGAGCTAGTGCTTCATAGGATTGAACCTGCTCTGCCAGGACACCAACACCATCATGTCCCAGCTGCAGGCGGCGCGCCGAACGTGCAAAACGAAAGACCTGAAACGCACGCAGAGCATGGGCGATTCCCTGATAGAGAGCAGCGTGTTGCCCTTCAAGCAAGTACCAGAGCCACAGAAGAGATCCTTGGAGCACAGGGCTTCAGAGGAGGCTCCGGAGGAGAGGGTGGACGGCCAGCGCTCCGCACCGCGCGCCTCGGGTTCTCAGGGAGGTTCCGGGGGCGCCCGGCAGTTGCGACAGCTGCGGGAGATCTTGGAATCGCAATTACGGACATGTGCAGAGTGCTTCCGGTCCTTGCTTTGTGAGGGTGGCTCAGAAGGGCTAGCAGAGCTCCGGCCACGTCTCGACCGGCTTCTGGAATTGCAGCTCGGGCTCGGGAAGGAGGAGCTTAACGAGGATCAGTCCGAGTACGCAGAGCAGTTGTGCAGAGCGGAGGACAGCTTCGCAGCTTTGCAAGGTCTCATTGGCGAAGCCGTTGGCTACGGCTCCTCGGAGCTTCGCCAGTCACTGGATGTTGGTGAGCTGCGACGGCGCCTCTCGGATATCCGCACCAGTCAGCGCCAGCTACAACACGAGCTGCGGAAGCTCGCGCAGCCAAGGCGGGGACACTGATCTGAACATCGCAGAAGTCGGCTGCAGTTGGAGATCAGATGGCACCCTGAGGCGCTCGGTGTCCACCCCCTTTGAGACCGAGGCACCGGCTCCGCCCAGTGCTTTCTAGCGACGTAGAGCAATGCCTCCCTGCTGGCAGTTTCTGCTGTCCAGCTCACGCATGTCGAGCCACAGCATGTTGCCTCGGCCTCGAAACGCAGGCTGTGAAGGAGCATAGAACCAGGGATACGACTCGATGTCCCGAGGTCGATGAACGAAGCCCCTCCCTCACAAGATGGTGATGCCTCGCTGGGGCCTGGCACATACATTGCTCGTGCTTACTGGAGAGTACCCCAACTTTCGTTGCGGTCCCGGCAGGTTCAAAGAGCCTGGGGTCGGAGGTCGGGTGCCCCGCAGCCGCAGTGACTTCTGAAACGGCGGGTTCAGACTTGCCCTGCCACAGGCAATGGAAAGTTGCAGGACCTCAGAAGGCCACCGGACCGGACCCGGCTCCCCAAGCCCTTTTCTTCCATCAAAATGATAGAAATAGCGATTATGAGCTTTCACAAAGCCTTCTGGCCTTCTGGTCTTGAGGAAGACTGGCCGAAGCGGCACTCGTCAAGGAAGGCCCGAGGCCGACCTTGCAGTTCCTGGACTCCGAGAGGGTTGAAGGATGCTCCGTGCTTTCAAGAGAGGCTGTTGACTTTGGGTTTCGTCCGGATGGTGCGGGCGAGGAGCTTGCAATGTCCTGCGAGTAGTCTGGACACTGCTTCGCACTGCTCGCAAATGCCAGGAGTCCGTGGAAAGCTGGTCCCTCTTCAAGGCCATGACCTGAGAACGCGAGCTGAGAAACCAGCCCGCGAACTTTTGCTTAAAGTGCTTCTCTGGAGCGTAAGGTCAGCAAGGCCGCAGGAGATGCTGGAGGAGCCAGACCTTGGCACTGCTCTCCGAAGACCAACACTCCATTGGTTGGTTTTCGTTTCTGACGACAGGTGTGGTCATGCTTGGGTATGATATGCGATGATGTCAAGGACGTTGATGACAACCAGAATCACAAGGGGAAGTGGAGCGGAAGGACGATAATTTGTACTTTTTCTCTGTCGCTTGTGATGGTTTTCATCATGACTGTGAACGTGAATGTGTTGGTGAGCATCAAGATGAGAATGGGGACGATGGGCAATCACGACCATTATGACAACCATGACGAAGACAAGGCAACCGGCAATACTAACAGTAACAACAGTATGACGAAGATGAAGATGATGATCACCATCGCCCTCACCATCGTTATCGTCATCATGAACTTCCTCGGTCCGTCCGTCCGTCCGTCCATGCGTCCATCCGTCCATGTTTCCGTCCGTCCATCCATTGGGCATCATCGACATCATCCGCATCAGCATCATCATCCTCATCGACGACAGCAACAGCCAGCATCATCAACTATCCTCCATCCATCCGTCTGTCCGTCCGTCAAGCATCATCATCGTCATCGTCGTCATCATCAACATCATCGCCAGCAGCAAAAACAGCCATCATCGACCATCATCCAGCCATCCTCCTCCTCCTCGTCGCCGTCGTTTGTTTCAACTCTCTCGATTGTTCGCAAAAACTGTCCATGCTCTCAGGAGCCACAGTGGGTGATCCATCAGCGACAGGCAAAGGGAGAGGGATGGGCTGACGGATCATGATAACATGCAACTAGTGACGAGTGCTGCTGATTACCAGGTTTATTCGCCAGTGACGAAAGCGAGAGCAGCATGCTCGCCCTCACAAAAATGACTGGCGGTATCATTTGTCATCAGAATTTCTTCAAAGACTCTTGGTTTTCCAGTGGAGCTGAATTGGTGTGCTATGCTGAGCCTCACTAAATTGACCGACAGGCTCGCTTTCCGGCACGCGCCCCGGGCGCCTTATCCGGCCGCCAGGTCAGGGTACAACTGTCCTTCATTCAGGTTGTGTCTGATTACTTGTATTGTATATAGTATATACATACATAGATGGATATGGGTATACATGCAATTACATGGGCACTAAGGGGTTGTTGGTATCAACACGTTGACTGGGAGTTGATATTGAATTCCTCGCAGCCCGCCCAGCAACATGCCGTGTGACTATTTGGAGAGACTGTAGAGTGCTCCCGCGAGTCACTGATTTAGGGTTTAGGGGTTTAGAGTTTAGGGGTTTAGGGTTTAGGGTTTCTTGACAAATCCTAGAAGCGCCTGAGTTTTCCAAAACCGATCGCCCTGTGAGGCGACCGGACTCGAGCCCAGGAGTCCAAGATGTCCAGGCAGAGCCTTTGTTGGGACGGCTCGTTTCGTGTTTCGCGGGTCATCCTAGGGCTCACGGCTTTAATGTTTGCAGGGTTATCGGTTTCAAGGTAGCTGAGGACCTGGGCTTCTGTAGACCTCCCCTGGCATCGATGACTTCTGGAAGGCTCCAGAATGTGGCTTTGTACTGCGACTTCAGCGATTACATGTCGCAGCTGCAGCAGTCTGCCACGGAGCACCGACTTGCAATGTTCCCATGCTTTGCCGGACTCGGGAAAACAGAGGAGATGTGGCACAGCGCTTCATCCCCGGAGCTTGGGAAGAAGGGTCGCCGACTCGACGGGACTCTCTTCAGGGTCTTGCTTGGACTTTGACAGCTCGAGGTTTCACCGCTCGGATACCAAGGTCCAAGCCTTCCTGAGCTAGTCAAAACAAAAGCCTCAGAGGCTGGATGGCATCGGAGTGACATGTCAGCAGCCGAGCTTTCCTGCTTCAGGAGCTGTCCCTGGCGGTTGCATCATCCACAGGCCGAGCATTTTTTTACTTGCCGGGCTTGCGAATGTCTTGCCCATTAGCTGCAGGCAATGGCCGCTGGAAGTTTTCAAGCTGCTATGGCGGTCGCAAAAAGGCGGGGGAGAGGGCTCTTTGAAACTTGCGCGCTTATTCTGCAGTCACAGCTTGGCTACGACAGCCTGGTGCGAGGCTCCGCCAGATGCGGCTTGGACAGCCAGTGGGTGGTAGCATGAAGTAAATGACAAGCTCGTGTCGCAGCGCTCCTTGCTGATTCGCAATGTCTGTGCGCCAGAGAAATACTGGAAGACAGAGAGTGTGCAGCAATGCTCAGCATCAGCAGGGTAGAGTTCACACGATGCGGCAAAGCCTGGACCCTAAAGGGGTTTGTTTCACGGCGAATTCGTTTCACTTACATAGCAAGTGTGAAGCGGAGTCGGGGTGCATGCACCACCACTACTACAGTACCAAATGTTGAAGTACGATCGTGAATGTGTTAAAGTTAAACGAACCTATGTAGGACCTACGTATAAAGGAATGGGTTGTTATGAGGATTGGCGCGAGGAGCAAAAGGCCTGTTTCACTGTTCGGTTCAGCTTCTCAAGGTATAGGAGATGCAGTCTCGCAGCTACCGTATGTATCCACAGTGCCGACAGGATGGTGGCATCAGGCCACTCATCGCAGCGATGAACAACTTTGCACAGGAACTGCGAGCTGCGGGCCAGCTCCAATATGTGGTGATTTGGTTGTAAATGCAGGACGCAGTGATCCACCGCTACGCATTGTCTGCATTGTCTCCGCTGGCCAGAAGCCTAGTGACACGGTGATGAGTCGGCTTCGTTGGATTGCATTGCGAAGACGAGGCATATATTCCGGAGTATGCGTCGCAGGCTATGGACAGTTTGACCGCACAGAGGTTTTCTTGCAGGCAGCCGAATGAGCCCAGATGTCGTCGTGGCAGATCATCGACGCTGGCGGAGTGTTGGCTGTGAAGAACACGCTGCAGTATCATTCTGGCGATCCTCAGGCTCCTTGCAGCTTGCGTTCCGCACAGCGACTGCACTTGCGTGCTCGTGTATGTCCCCGGCAGGTTGCAATCAGTGCGCTGCAGATGATAAACGAGTTGGCCAAGCACGAGGGCTGCAAGGCATGGCCTGGCGCTTGCCGGTAACTGCAGAAGCAGTGGCGGTGCGCCTAATCATCAGCCTACTGTTACATGGTGCTCTAGAAAACATTTTGGTCGGCCTCCTTAACTTGAGCTCAGAGCTTCCTTGAACTCACATCTCGGGGTCTGGATATTGAGACTCTTGCACCAGCCCTTCGTCCTTTCTACCAGCGCTCAGAGTTCGCAGATCAATAGCCCCTGCTGTGACTCGACAAGCGCCAGGATGCGCTGGTCTCAGCTGGCCTCATTCCAGTACTTCTTCAAGTCATGCAGGCATCCGACCAAGATCATATCCTATGGAGTGCGAAACGGAGCTTGTACTTGGCGAGGCTCACGCCGGCAACCCTCATGTCCAAGCGCTTGGACTCAAATGCTGGGCACACAGCAAAGTGGACAGTTCTGTGGCTGAGCTCCATCACACACAGGCCTCGCCACGCTTTGTGGCAACTCGACATCCATTCAGGCACAACACGACTCCTTTCCTTGCAACACCACTAGGCCCACAGAATCGGTTGTGCCAGGCTGGCCTGTTCCAGGCACAGGGGATTCCTGCGATCCTCAATGCCATCCGCTCGGCTGCGGACACCAGGCACCACTTGCCGTTGCGCGATTGCTCAAGCGACGTCAGTTTAATTAACATAGCATCACAGGGCCACCGACGAAGGAACGGTTGGCCTCATCACCGAGGGGGTGTTGCTTGCATGTTTGTGGGCAGTCGGTGCGAGTCTCACATTTGCCTATGCGGCTGCTGAAATCATGAAATGCAAGCGTTGATCGATGATGGAAAGCCACGGTAGCAGATTTGCACTATGGCCTTGTTGCGCGGGCGTTAGATTTCCTGCGGGGCATGTCCTGCTGTGTAACCAGGCTGGCAGCTTTGCCTCAATCTTTACATTATTGGTCGACAGTCTTGCAACCCGAAGTGGGTTCTGGTCTGACACGTGTGGCCATCATCGAGCCGGGCCCGGCGCCCACACCCCACGGGTCAATTGCCAGATGAACCTGCTGGCTGCCATCTCGACGAACCAGGAGCAGCGCGCCCGGCCGACCTAAGACCGAAGATCTTGTGGTTGAATGAATTTGAATGGCGTTTCAAGAGCCATTGGCACCCAAGGTGCCGTCCGCAAATCATACAGTACGGCGGCATCGAGATCACTCTGCAGGCTCGGCTCACCTGGTGCGGCCTGTGCTGTATCGGAAGTCAGTGTCTTGATGTGCCCTTGTCGGAATGATGGAGGTCATGAGATTTTACATCGATTTCCCCTTGATCCAGGACTGTATTCACGCAGGGTCTGGACCGAAGGCCTTTGTAAGCCTTCAACTTGGAGCTCAGGAGCACTGCCTTCGGATCCTCTCAGGCCTTACACTGTGGCCGGAGGCGGACGGAATGTGCCCTGGGGTGGAATGCTTCGGAGATATGACTCTGGGATAACGCGAGGCAGCCGCCAAGCTTCTGCAGGCCAGTCCCTGACACCAACCACAGCCATAACGAGCGGAAAAGACAGAAACAATCACGAGAAGCAGCATGTTTGAAATCGAAGCAGCTGAAGAGGCTGGCTACATCGATTGCATCATTGCCGCCATGACAAAGTATCCCGATACACAGGGTGTTCAGGCCCGCAGATGTCTAAGCCTGCTTCCGTCGCGCACCGCTCCTGTGCAACTCGAGCTTCGTCGAATGCAATCAGATGAGTGGTGCCTACGCTCTGGGCATGGTTGCTGGTTCGGACGATGCCAAGGTTGCGCGCAGTCGGGCA
Source organism: Symbiodinium sp. clade A Y106 (assembly GCA_003297005.1). NCBI lineage: Eukaryota > Dinophyceae > Suessiales > Symbiodiniaceae > Symbiodinium > Symbiodinium sp. clade A. Next base: position 9,862 of record BGNK01002738.1, read on the forward strand.
TGTCTTGAACTACTTGCAGCTTGCTCCACTCTGGTCTGAATCCAGGTGGCCGTCATCAATGCCAAAGGCATTGAAGCTGCCTGTCAGCATGGCTTTGTCAGTGCAACTGCAGAAGAAGGCTTCTTGTTCGTTTGAGGCACTGGTGACTGCTATGTACTGGCATCCGATGGACCAACATGTAAACGAGCAGGCAGTCACGGACTGGTTCTGCGCAACGGTGAAATGTGCAGAGACGCGGTCAGGCATGCGCGGCTCTGGCCATCCTGTCCACGCCTCAGCGTTCACATGTAGACGAGGGAGCATGGACGGACGTTTGTATTCGTCAAAGGGCGCACCATCTAGAAGCGCTACACAACCAGATCAGCCCTTCCAACACAGCCTGTCAGCATGATCTTGTATGAGATCTCATGATGTGTTAATAGTGTTTTAGCTGATGATATCCATGCTGCTAGGTGTGAGGCAGACCGGGGCAAGGCGATCTTGGCCAATGCCGTTGCAGGCATCGAGCTTTCAGGGCGTTGGTGGTCGGTTCAGCTCAAAGTAGTTGCAACTGGATCTGGCAGACATACACATGGTACGTATACATACGACGAATGTACATTTACATTTATATATTTGTACACGTGCATAGCTTGCTTTTTCGATAAATCTCAATTGCTGTCTTGCGCGGGCTCTGTGAAGAGGCGAAGAGAAGATGCCGTCCCCGGAGGCCTCTCTGGCATGATTGGGAAGCTGTGCTCGCGCTCTTGGGTTGGGTATGAGTACGTATCGACGTATTCCGGTACTCTGGAATGCAAACTTGTCCGTAGAGTTTACGACGCGGCTCGTGCACTTCAGAGTCTTTCGTGGTGCTTTTCAGGTCATAACCAATTCGATGCGGAACATCTATACAATTGCGAATCCGGTGAAGCAGATGGTCAAGGCTGCACGACCTGCTGCCACAATATGAGCTTGCCTGCGCACGCTAGGAAACCTAGGTGTCCTTGCAGGTGGCATCATGTGCTCGGACATGCATGCTTTGGCTCAAAGGCTCCTTGGGAAGCCTGCGAAGATCGAATGGACATGCAAAGCACGAAACCCCACAACGCAGGATGTATATAGTCGGTGCTGGCACGAGCTGACAGATCCATGAGTCGCATCTAGAGTAAGTTTGGTGCCGGCAACAGAGCATCGGTGCACCGAGTTCCATACTCTCGTGGCCGAGCTACTACTGCTCTGGAGAGTATGGATGGCGATGCGCTGCCCTTGGATTGAGGGGCTGAGCTGGAAGCTGGATTCGAGCTCCAATTGCGCTTCTGCATGAGGATTGTTCACGCGCGTACATGGTGTGCTGCGGTGCTCGCCGGGGGCATTTTTCGCATTGGACTCTGCAGAGTCCGCTGCTTGATAGCTTAGGTTCGCACTACCGCGAAGAGTACGTCGAAGACCGGGTGCCTTTGATGACTTCATCTTCCTGGACGGAGGCGGAGGCTTGGCTTGCTATGACAGCCCTGAGAGCAACCTGCCGCTGTCTTACCTAGCTGTGTCTGCCTCTCTCAGGTGGACGGAGGGACGTCACGAGTACGTTTGGGCCCAGTCCCCAGCCCACCAGGCACTGAAGAGTCGGAGCATGCCTTCGACATCCGAGAACGGGGGGGAAATGGGGGAAAATAGGTGCTGAGTTGCCTCTTAGCACTTGGCAGGCTCACCGGATGCGATGGCTCAGAGGTTGGCCGGTCCAAGGCACGCGTTCGGGCGGTTTGCGCCCTTCGCCCGCCAAGGCTCCCGAGGCTGAAGGCAGCGGCCCGGAATGCACCGCAGGCCGGGCCGGGCGGAGTGGCGGGCCGGGGGGGGCGGGCGGGTCGGATCTGTCCGGCCGGACGGAGCGCCTTCCACGGCTGCCAGTCAGTTGACAGAGGTATCCTAGGGCCTAGGCGCTCAAAGTGCCAACCTCCGGCCTTGGGCTCCGACAGCACTCGGTGAATGCTTGAGGGCACCAACGACGCGGCGGCAACTCTGATTCCCTGCACAGTCGCATCCAGGATCCACTGGAGCAGTTGGCTCCGCAAAGTCCAGATCATCCACAGCAGCAAGTTGCCGTGCGACAGGGTCTGTTTGGGTGGCGGTGCACGGGCCTGGCCGTGATGATGGATGCTCGCCTGCGAGGCCAGGCAGTAACTGGCTCGGATGCCTGGTCGGCTTGGGCACGGTACAACCGTCCAAAGTCGTTGTGTGCACCGACTTTACAGCCGGCATGTCCTGCCTACATGGTACACCAAACCCGGGCCATCGACGCACAGACTGGTCTCAGTGACGCACGAAGATGTCTCTGCATGCATGTCGTTCATGCAGCGTCTTCTGACGTGGAGCTGCGCCGTGGAAAGTCCACTCCCTGCATGTTGCGGCGATACCCCGAGCAACTGAATCAAAGCAAATGCATGCGAAACAAAGGGGTGGCAACTTACCATCATCGGCCTCAGCCATCTCATCCGAAACCGTAAGTAAGCACAGAAACTTTCAGTTTGCAGTCCTTTTCATGACTTTCATGAGTACCTGAGGAACAGGCCAGTCACAACATGCATGTCACTGCCGGCCTCGGCAGGTGCCCCGCATGCCGGAGCTTCGGAGCATTGTGAAGCCGCCACAGACCCGACTTTTTTCGTTGCAGTCAGCTGTCAGCATTCGCCTTCTCCCCATCGCAGCAACGAGGGCTTGCGACGAGGCGAAACGAGGCGCTGTCCGAAGCCCAGTCTTCCAAGAAGTAGGCGTTGTGTGTTGTTCAGTGTTCTTGTTTTTGCCTCCTGTCACAAGCCCCACACCGAACTTCGATCCGGGTTGAAACTTCGTAGGCTTCAGGCAGCAGGCCGTTCTCAAAGGGCAACCCAAGCGTTGCAAAGAGCCAAGACATGTGTGCAAAGGGAGCACACCGTTTAGAAGGGATTGGTGAAGTTGAGCGAAGGGAGTCCAAGCAGCCAACCGTTTGGAAGCGATTGAGTAGCGGGATACTTAAAGAGAGATTCTGATAGGTGGCGAGAGCATTCGAGGCGGATGCTTCCAAATTGAGAGAGGTCAACAAACCGTTCGACATGATCGACGCACGGCTACGGTGAGTGCTAGTAACTGCTAGTAGAGCTTGGAGCAAAACCGATGGAATGCGTCCGACTGGGACTGCTGCATGGTCCATGGAATAAACCTTGCGATCAGAATTTGACAAATGTGAGGGAGGTGAAGAAATGGGAGAACTTAAGCGAGGGAACCAAATCGATTTAACATGCTTGGACAAGTTGGGAGACCGGAGTGAACCATTCGAAATGAAGCTGAAGGACTTGAAAGTAGTAAACAGGAGCGAAATGTTCGAGAGGAGCTAAAGACATTGAATCGAACCGCAGACAGGGGCAAGCCGTTCGAGATTGGAGAAAGCTTTAGGTAAAGAAACCTGGTTCGATGTGCCTTGACCCAGGCTCGGAGCCCCTGCCGCGCCTCGACGCATCTCGCACCCCTGGCACCGGCCTCAGCGCTTCGGTCGGCAGCTCGCAGACCGCCCTGCGCCCTGCGAGGCCAGATCCATGCAGCCACTTCAATCGCCCGACTTCTTGGACTGTCGATCCGGCGTCTCTCCAGGCGGTCGGAGTAGTTGGTGGAGCAGTTGCAGCTTCAGGGATATTTATCCTTGCGAGAGCCAGGCTCAGGGATGGTGGTGGGCTCCGGGTTTGCAGCTCTCGGCCTCTAACACTCCTGACTCATCCTGACTCCTGAGCCTCAGCCCAGCCTCATCCTGGATCCAGCAGCAACGGAAGAACGTGAGCTTCTCATCGACACAGGTCCAAACGTGATGGTCAAGGAGTTTGATTTGCCCGACCCCACAGAAAGTGCCACCAGACGTGAACTCCAGGTGTCGTCCGTTTGCGGCATACTGAGGATGACTCCGACTTCGCTGTGTACCGTTGTTGAAGCGGACCTCCGCCAGACCCCGCAAAGAGCCAGGTGCCTCACTTAGAAGCGCTGAACTGGCGTACGATGCGGTACGGGAAGTCCGTCGTCCAGACATGCCTCCTTTCTGCCCCGTTCACGAGAAAAGTCTAGCCTGCCTGCTTTGCCAGGTTTCCGTTGGAAGAGCTACCAATGCGGACACCGGAGTCTATGGTGACGGAGGTGCTGCTTCCGTTGCTGCTTCTGGTCTGGCGGGACTGGACAGTCTATTTCAATGGTCTCAGTGGTCTCGCTGAAGAGAGGTCGCCACAGAAGTGGTTCATCCTCTTGAGATAACGTGGGGCACAGAGCTTCTTCTCCGGTGCGTGCCTTCTTTGCATTGCTTTCCGCACCAGAGGCCTATTTCATGGAGAGTGTGAGACCTGGAATTTGATGCAGAAGAAGCTGCTTCAAGCTAATCAGGGGATTCCCTAGATTTGCCTAGTGCCTCGTGCCTTGCATATATACATAACTGATGCGATGTGCAGCTAAAGCGAAAGGCCTCCTGATGGTGGTTGCGCTCAGAAGCTGCTGTAATTGCTCCCTGGAGCGTGGTGTGCACGAAGCGAGCTGCGATAAGCGGTTGAAGCACCTGCGGCGAAGCAGGTATGTGTGCCTGCTCTCTCAGGAATATGGTTTTGCATATTGCAGAGAGGGTCCAGTTATGCTTCGGCAGAATCTGCCGATGCTTGCCTTAGCAGTGAAGGGCCGTAGGGGGCCCTGGAGTTCTGCATCCAGGAGCGAAGCCCACGAGGGACGGTGCTGCAAAGGTGTCGCTGGAAGTCCGAAAAGAACATGTCTCAACACTGCCTGTGGCCTCTCATGCTGGGGGTCTAGTATCCAATTGGCCTTTTTTTCTGCATCAAAATGGCCTTTTTTGATGTCTCGGCTCACACACTGCATAGTCTCGGCCAAGTCACGGTCACTGTGAGTTTAGGCATTAGGGTTAACGGTCTAGGGTTTAGGGTTGAGGGTTTGGGGATTAGGGTTTAGGATGTAGGGTTAGCCGAGACTCGGCCGAGACCCGGCCGAGACTTGGGTTTAGGCTTTAGGGTTTAGGGTCCTGAACCCTAAACCCTAGACCCTACCCTAAACCCCAAAGCCCAAACCCTAAACCCTAAAGCCTAAACTCAAGTCTCGGCCGGGTCTCGGCTAACCCTGCATCCAAAACCCTAATCCCCAAACCCTCAACCCTAAACCCTAGACCGTTAACCCTAAACTCACAGTGACCGTGACTTGGCCGAGACTATGCATGTGTGAGCCGAGACATCAAAAAAGGCCATTTTGATGCAGAAAAAAGGATGCTCGGACCTTCAGAATTCATTTTCACGATTCTCTCTCTCTGTCTCTCTGGCCGAACCTGCCCAGCTCGTGGCTATCGCTGGCCTGGATGAAACAATGAGGGCTGGCCTCATCCAGGCGCGCAGCCCACACGGGCCGGATGGCTGCATGGGTCTGTCGCAGAGAGATCGGATTCGTCAACGAGCAGCAGATCCACCCGTCATCGACAGGCCTTCACCATCAATGGCATTGTCCAAGTGCTGCAGGTTGCGGTGAAGAGCTGCAGCGATCTGCTCGGATACATCTTAAGACGGCATCAGCCAGGTTCATGCAGAGAATTCCGCGGTTGTGTTTTATGCACTGAAGGCTCGCTGCAATTGCTCCGCTGAAGAGTACCCGTACGAAAAACTAAGTCGTTGAGGCCACGGTGACTTTGGGCTATCCGCATCCGCCGCCGGAGCCTGCCCGCCAGCTTTTCGGATCCTTCCGTCATTCATGCCGGATCCTTTCTTCGTCTTCTTGGATCCCCCCCGGGCCGCGCCAGGATGATTCACATCTGCGAAAGCCTCCTGGATCTTGTCCTGGCTGCGCCTCGATGGCACGGAGGGGAGGCATCGTTTCAATCTCTTATGAAGACTCCCTGGCACTTGCATCGCATGAGGTCATGCGGGCCTTCCCAGCAGAAGCGAGGATCCAGGAGTGGTGAAGTGCTGCATGACAGACGCGAGGGATGTGCAACGTCAATGTGACTCTGGCTTGGTCAGGAGACTGGCTGTGAGGCCTGACTGGGCGTCACGGGCAACTTATGTGGTCTAGTTCCGATCTATTGCCGCAGCTCGGAAGTCACAAGCATCGGAATCCTGACCGGGCATCAGGTCCTGTCGATACTGGCTCGTGTGGAGGCCATGCAGGACTGGAGTCCTCAGAAGCAAAATGATACAATGCTTGAGATGCAAATCAGCCTTGCCAAGCACATCATTGCACGAAGGAGCCTATCATCACAAAGGGAGGAATTGCCGCGACCTTTTCCAGAATCTTTAGGATCCATTTCGCACAGTCGCACAGGGCACTTGCTGGCGAAAGGCCTTGATTTGCACGGCACTGAAGTCTTTCCAAGCAGACACTGGCATCCAGAGAAAGGCCGGGGGGCCTTTGTGGCCAAGACTTGCCGGATGCCTGCAGTGCCCGAACTCGGACGACCAAGGGCTGCCGGGCTTTCGCCAACCTTGGCGAGTTCCAGACCTCCCGGGAAGCCATCCGCCGCGAGGAGACTCTCCGAGAACTGTGGTGCATCTAGGACCTAGGAATCTAAGTGCTTCCTTTCGGCAAGAAGACCAGGGCGGCATCGAGCTCATCATCCTCGGGATGAAGTACCACGTCTCCCATCCAGAGGCCGCTTGAAAGCGCCGGAAAAGGCAACTCGGTTGAATGCCGCGCTGCCCAGGTGGGAGAGCAAGGCTGCGCCGCGATAGCAAACCTGGCCTTAGACGAGGCATGGTCTCTCTTGCGATGGATAGTTTCGAATTTAGCAGACAGCGGCAATGACCACAACAGCAGGAAGAATCACGAGTTCAATGGGCATGTGATGACGCTGTTGATGATGTTCGTCAGGATCATGATCGTGACCATGACAAGCAAGATGACGGGGGCAGTGCTGATCACGATGATGGATTGATCAGATGCCGGTGGATTGTCGTCCAGGATGTTTTCAATGAGCAGATGCAGCCAAGTGCTTTTACTTGACAGCTTCGTTTGTCTTAGTGAGAGTGTCGTTGCCCCCAAAACCTTTTCAAACTGGTCAAATGCCACCGGACGTTTTGCGTGACAGTTTCGTTGCAGTCCGGATTTTTCCAGTTTGATCAAATGACGGCGTTGTGCACTGATATTCGTCGTGACAGTCGTGACAGTTTTGCGCTCAGGGGTTTTCCAATGTCATTAGACACAGCGTTTTTGCGTGACAGTTTCGGTGCACACCCTCCTGCAAAATTCATTCGACACTGATCAGATGCCAGCTGATTTATTTCGTGAGAGAACGTTTCCAACTTGATCGCTCTTTTTTCGTTTCGTTGAGCTCAGGGTTTTCAGCAGATCGTTCAGATGCGATGGATTTGATCCTGACAGTTTCGTTGCCCAGGATAGTTTGAAGTCGATCAGCTGCAGCAGGTTTGCTCGTTACATTGGTGTGCCCAAGACGCATCAGATGTTTTCGTTTCACTTAGGATGTTGCCCTTTTCGAGACAGCTTCGTTGACATTGAGCCCATGATATGACGGCGATTGTGGCGGTGATGGTGAACCTCATCATCATGACCATGATAATCCCGACCAGGGTGTTGCGCAAGTCAATGGTCTTGATGATCGCATGCAGAAATGAGCATTGTGCGGTTGATGGTTCTATCTTCATAGTCCTTGGCTTGACTCAGATTGCAGGCGAATCGCACTCACATCGCTCAGAACGAGGGTGTGAATGCGGACGGGGCCTTGTCGAGTTTCGTGCCGCGTCTCTTCCATCCAATCTTTGTGCAAAGGTCTTAGCAGGTTTGCGACTTCATCAGGCACATCCTGGAATCCAGGCATGCCGCTGCTGCGTCGTGAACTTGCAGTTTTTCACAGTTTCGTTGAATCGATGTTGCGGAGCCCTCTGCCTCCGAAAGGCCTTTGGCCTAGGTGCCCTTGGAAACCTGGCCACAGCAGAGGCACTGTTGAATCTGCATCCTGCCAAGAGCGAGAGAGACTCTTGCATTGTGCCGGCAAAGTGGAACCTCTGATTCACTTGGTCATCTTGGGGGGGGCCCGTCATCTTGGTCGTCTTGCTCACTCAAGGGGGGTGGGGGGCAAGATTATGATTGTATGTCATTTTGGAATCTTGTCATCTTGGTCATCTTGCTTGGTGGGGTTTACCCGGCGGCGGGGTGTAAGGTGCGGCATCTTGGTCATCTTGGACCACTTGCCCAACATGCACCCGTCATCTTGCTCGCCTGCCCTCGTGACTGTTATTACTGCAGCTCCCTGACAAGGACAACTGTGCTGTGATCCTCAAAGCCGGAGCAGTAGACATGGTGCGAGTCCCTGAATCGACTTAGTCATTTCATCTGCTCAGCTTGGTCTTTGAAAGGTCATGCACGCCATGGCTTCCTGGACAGGCCCATGATGCCATGAACGGCTGTTGCGCGAGTTGTCGTCTCTCGGTGTCCTTTCCTCGATTGGGTGCAGATGAACCTCGGGTCCAGCACTTCGCATGCCTGGCCTTGTCCAACTTCGCCCACGACGATGCCAACAAGGTTCCCGTGCATTTGTCGCTCTCGTGCAGGCTCTAGGTAGCCCTTTTACATCTTTTACTGAGGTTGCCATCGGCCGAGCGGGTGGCAACAAGAAGATCATCTCCTCCATGCAGAGGTGCCAGAGAATTCAAGCCATGAGAGAGAAGGAAGTGCGTCTGTCTGCGGTGTTTGATTCTGCGCTTTAGGCACGCGGACCATGCCGGCGTGCAGGACCCGATCTCTTCCTTACGACTTGGCCAAAACGTCCATTTCTTGCGTCATTAACAGAACATGACGCTTCGTCAGGAGCAGGCTTGTGGTGCTTTGGCCAACCTTGGTGTCAACCAGCAGAACATGGTTTGCCTGGCAGTTGGAGTGTTAATGAATTCCTGCTACTGTTCTCTTCGAAGAGATTGGCGACTACTACGGAATGTGATGACAGGTTGAGATCGCACAGTTGAGCGGGATTGCCCCAGACTTACATACAGACAATGCGTGCGGCACCATCATTCTGCTCATGCAAACAGTCGGTTAAGGAGCTGGTCATTTCCTCGCTGAAAAAATTCCCCACAGAGCCGGGCGTGCAGGCCTCGCACCTGCACTAATTCTTTGGTATCGCTCCATTCAGCACGTAAGTTCAGTGCTTCGAGCATCATTGGTCCATGATCAGGAGAACGGATGCTTCGCACTCTCAAAGTTCCTTACGATGCCAAACGAGTAGGGGACTCAGCAATGTGGCATCAATGGCTTTTGACGATGGTGCGCCGCCAGGTCCTACCGTCAAAGGATGAAGCAAGCAGACGCGGAGGCTGGTGCTTGCTAGAGGGAGGTCTCTGGGACAGTTGGACTCAGTTGGACGCGGTACCATCGAGACACAAGTGCACTGTACTGTACCTCTCAGCGGCCACTTGGCTCCAGATGACTCGTTGCATAGGGAAGGGGCTTGGGCTCAGCAAAGGGGTCTGCTCCTCAGACTGTCGAAGGCTGTCACATTCCTAAACAAACCACTGAAAATTATGTGCTACGCTACATGAGTTCGTGGTTTTTGATAGGTTGGCAGGCAGCAAGGCGCGGCAAAAAATCTGCAATGCTAGTACTGGGCCGAGTGCTTCCTGTGCCGAGGATCAGCGAGATCCGCCCTGCTAGACCCAGGCTCGATCAAGCAGGCTGGAGCCTTCTGCTTTCTGCAGTGACGCGACGACCAGTGACTCCTCTTAAGGCTTGAAGCCTCCCTCACTCGATTCTCAGATCCTCTGAGATTCGTCTGAACTGGGACTGCAGAGCCCCGGCGCACAGGCTCTGAAGGCTCTCATGCAGCCGAGTGAGCGATGGCGGGCGATGCTGGAGATCGGTGCGGCTCAGGCGCCGAGATCCCTCTGGTTGTGATATACAACATGGCCGGGTAGGAGATGCCACGTGATTCACATCAGCGTAGGAATTTGGGCAGAGCCTGTTGACAGGCTGCAGGGCACGAGACCGATCCGCAGATGCTGCAGATTTCCTACCGCCAACAACTCGGCACAGCTTGTGCACAGGGATCTCCAGGTTAAGTTCTCAGCTCTCCGAGGCAAGCACGACCAAGAAGAGGTGGAGACCGAAATTGTGTACGAGGACTTCTCGGAACAGCAGAAAAAAGCCACAACAGGTCTCAAAGTCCCCCAACACTTTCGATTTTCTCGAGTTGAACTTCATAATGCCTGGAGCATTCGCCGCTCTCAATCGCTCGAGTCCTTGTTGAGCGGTTTGCTCCTATTGCTCAGAATCTCGGTTCCAGCCGATCGGTTTGCTCCTCTTGCTCAAATTCCACGGGCTCTTTGTATCGATGTGCTCCTTTCTCGAGTCTATAGACTGTAGCTGTAGCTCCTCTCGAATCATTTAAGCGGTTTGCACCTCTGCTCCCTCTCAGCGGTCGGTTACGCCTTGCTTAAAATGTCTTGGTCCTTTTCGAGCGGTTTCGCAAAATCCCTGTCGTTTGGGTTCGGCTCGCGCCTCGTTCTCAATTCTGCTTGCCCGTTGTCTCAACTTCGCTAGTCCCTTCGAACGTGCGCCATGGTGCACCCCTTTGTCTCCTCTTATTCTTCATGTGTAAGCCTTACGCACCGTCCCACCGGCGCGCTCCTTTATTCAAAACCTCTCGTCCTTTCGAGCAGCGGTTCGAATTTCATTGAAGAGATCTTGTCGGAGGGCAGCGTGCGGATCGGGGGAGCAAGTCGTTCGGCAGGACTAAACTAAACAAGTAAACAAGTTGTCGTAGAGGGAAGCCAGCCGCTCAAATGAACTTCAGGAGCTGTTGTGGGGAGGGCTGGGGGGGGGGGATTTGGGGGCAGCAAACCGTTCAAAAGGGATTGAGGAAGGACAGGGAAGCAAAGTGTTCGAAAGGGTGTTGCGACGTTTGAGGGATGCAAGTCGGTCGGCAAGGATTCAAGAAACTGAGAGATGGTATCAGTGAGAAGTCCGGTCACCCACTGCTCCGGACTGTGAGGTCTCAGGTCTGTCTCTGTTCCGAGTGTGAAAGCAAAGACTAAGGCATGGCGACACAGCACAGCCATGGCAGATGCAGACTTCAGCTCAAAACTCTTTGAGGATGCAGCCGAAGCAGGAGAGCAGCCGCGGCTCCTCGTCTCGCTGAAATCTGCCTCTGCCTGAGCTTGCGAGATGCCATTCTGGGTGCCAGCTTGCCAGGGCGGGGTAAGTACAGTACATGCGTCGCAAAAGTTCACGCCACGGCGCCACGGTTCGGTTAGATCCCATGCCGTGTGAGGTCAGCACTTTGAAGCTGCTCTGCGAGCATGAGCACGCCAGGCTGGAGCGGCTGGACGTAGGGAGCGAGCGTGCTTCGAGGTTTGTTTTGCATTCTTCTCTGGGAGGTGCGACAAGGTGAGCAACATGCTGGCAGAATGTCGGTCAGCGTGACCCGTCGAGCTTGCACGGGTTCCTTTGTGCAGAAGTTGTTTCGGGTTCATGATGTGTTAGTGTCGACACTCGCACTGGCAAGCCTTAGATTCCAGAGTGTTGCTACAACAGACAAGCGCATGCAGTCGCGCACCATTGCTGGAGCAGATATGCAGTGCCAAGCAAATCTGGCTCCACATCTGGCCCTGCCCGCGAGCAAATGTAGCATGCAGCACGCACATCATTGGATCACTTAGGCCAAATATCGCCTCCCGCACCCACCCCAGCTCCCTCTCATCTCATCGGCCTGGCAGGTATTACAAAGAGCTCAGGTGGTTGAGGGAACAGCCGCTTTGCTTTCACTGTTGGTCTTGCTTCCCCAAGCCCCTACCCTAAAGCCCTAAACCCTGAAAGCTAAGCCCTGCAGCAAGCTCTTTGCTCCAGTGGCCGAGGCTCTACCTCGCCTATGAAAGCGAGGAAGATGCAGCAGCTCGCCGGAACCTCCTGACCCCCGACGACTTCGAGGCCTTGAGAGAGAGTGTAGCTCCCCTAGAATACAGGTCTGAATGCACCATTTGAAGCACAAAACAGTACTTAAGTTGGAAGGTCTATTGGTTTGAGCCGGAGAAGTTCCTCGATGAGGATACGAGGCCATTGCCTTTAATGTGTGACTCATGTATGATTTACCTAATCCCCGCTTTGCTGCACAGGGACTTCCTTATACGCTGCGTCCGTGAGACGAACAGGCGGTTGCTAGACGAGTGCCTTGGTGCAGGCAGCTTCGCAGCTGCAGAACATTGCGCGTCGAGACTGTGCTGCTACCATCTGCCGCTCCTGAGGAACCGCCAGCTGAAGTCCACGCTTCAGGATTACTTGGCATCATGTGCTTTAGAAGAAGCATCTCGTCACACGCTTTCAATCTGAAACGCTCGGCGGGTCGTGCTGCGAAACTGTTCCCTGAGTGCATCCAGGAGATGAACCTTTTTGAGAAAGCTTCTTTGCCGACAGTCTTGAAGAGGCTGAAGCTGAAGCATGCTGCTGCACAGATCATGGTCGAGCTCTATAATTTGCTCCGGACCAGAGCCGAAATGAAAAAGTTTAAGGAAGCGGCCTGTGATCTGATTGGCATGGCTATGCCTCCGGAGTCCCAGCCGACAGCAGCGACAGCGGCAGGTGTCACCGAGGCAGGAAGTCAGGAGGACGGCGCCGCTGCGAGTGGATCTGTGGATGCAGCTGGTGATGAGCTGGCGGATCTCCGCAGCCAGGCGCAGCGGCAAGAGGCCGGCCCGACAGCTCGTATCTTTCAGAATATCACGCAGATCTGCAGTTTGAAAATCGACGTATGCCTCACGGAATTTTGAGGCCGAGCTCCTGGAGCTTCGCTCGAAGCTGTCTGGGGCTATCGACGCTCGCCTGGAGCAGGAGAAGGCTCAGCGCGCGGCGGAGGAGCGCGAGCGGGCCGAGGAGCGCGCGGGGCAACTCCAGCGCCGCGTCTCGGAGCTCGAGAGGGAAAAGGAGACCTTAGCTGCGGAGCTCCGCGAGACCCGGGAGTTAGAGCCAGAGTTGGAGCGAATGAAAAACCGCATGGTTCGCAGTGTACACAAGATCAGTGAGAGCTTGCAGACACTGGGACCCGGAGCCGGAGAGGACGAGGCAAGGAATGCGCGGAGGGCGCTGTCCACGGACGACCTGTGGGATTGGGAGCAGGACGAAACGGACAGCGTTGCGGGCTCGTTCAGGGCCGCACTCTCTAGGTTGGACTCCTTGGTCATCGCTCTTCCGTCTACGGTGCAAGACGTTGCCGTAGAGATGCAGCAGCTCAAGCAGCGCTGTGATGAGCTGGAAACCAACTCCATGGCTCCAACAGCTGATCCGGAGGAGCACGGAAGTTAGACGACGACTTGCTTTATCAGATGCCGCTCCTTCCATTCGCGTAGGAGCCGCTGTCCGTAGAGCCGGAGCACAGCCCTGCGGCCAGCGCGGCTGGCACCCATCGGACGCAACCGGACTCCGGGAGGACAAGCCACATGCACGAGATGCACGGAGAAAGTTACATGATAGTTGTGGTGACGTGACACATGAGCGATATTGGCAATTTCGGACGGCAGCAGCACACACTCCGCGGCGAAAGTGCTTCAAGCTGCTCATGACTCGTCATGTTGTTGTTCTTTCTCATGCTCGAGGACGGAGGCCCTCCTGGCGGCCGCGGCATTTTCCTCTGCCACGGGGACCGAGATCAGCGACTTGCGGGAAAGTCCCTGCCCCTCGAGTCCAACCAGTCCTTTGAGTTCGACTAGCGGGAGACGCCCGCAGAAGTCCTGCGAGATGGAGCCCTCAGAACTGTCGGAACAGGAGGGGCTGCGATGGTGGGGCAATGTGAGTTTTGCAGGTCTAAGATATCGAAGGCATCCTGTTTGGCCTATGAGTTCCTTGGTCCTCTGCGTAGGTCCGCGACCTGGCGACGAAGTTGGATCTTGCCAACGAGAAGATCCGGCTGCTCCAGGACGGATGCCCGGTACCCCTTATGAGAGTATCGTAAGGACCGGACGCCGGAGCGGAAGGGAGACTTTCAGAGCCGCCCTCGCAGGAGCAGCTGCTCAAGCTCGGCCAGAAGCATGGGCTACCGGAAGAGGGCCTTCTCGGCCTCTCTTCTGAACTCTGGGCGTGTGCCGTGTTCCTTAAAAACCCAGCTGATTTCAGCTCTGCGGCTCAGGTGAGAAGGGCTTGGAAGAGGTTCCCGACTTCTTGCTTCCCTACCAGCTCCTGGCCAAGAGGAAGTTGCCAAGATGGCAGATCCTGAGCCAGGAGGGGCCGCTCTGGCGCTGATGGCCAGCATGGCACCGCTTAGCGAATACATGTAGATGATATGGACAACGCACTCTCACACTCACTCTCTCTCTCTCTCTATGTGCGCTCGCTTTCATGAAACATTGCTTAGCACCGAACAGCACTGCAGGGTTGCTGGGATTTTCGTGCTCCAGGATGCCGAGCTAAAACGGAAGAAACGGGCGTACCTCGAGAAGGCTGAGAACAGGACCGTCGGGAAGGAGGTGGACCTTGCCAGAATCCTGCAATGCGAAGTGCACCAGCTGGTTTTCTGACAGGTCTTTGCGGCCTTCGACTTCCTGGTTACTGCCGCAGCCGCGATGCCCTCATGCACATGTCGCCTTCTGTGGATTCTATACTTTTCCCAAGCTGGTCCGAGTTGAGCGAACCCTGCATTGCTGCTTTGCGCTGTGAGCCCCGAGGCGCAGCCGCAAGCACCGCAGACAGGCTCACGACTGCCATCGCCATCGCACGCTCCTGAGGCAGAAACCAGACTGGCCGGCGGACACATACAGCTTCCCAGCCAGATGCAGAGAACTAGAGTCCTTAGCACCATTCGTATCTCAACCGGCATGAAGCCCCAAGAACCTTCCAAGGCCTGCAGTCCGTCGCTTTTCGGCTTTGGAGCAGCTGAACACCAACAAGGCGGGCGCACTTAGGGTTCTTGAAAGAAGAGATGCACTGAGAGCAGGTCGCGGTCGGCTCCAGACTGCAAAGTCCGCCCCGACAGAAGAGCCTTGGCGTCCCCAACTCCCCGAGACGAGTGGGTGACCTGCCATCCCGGTCCGCCTCGCCGGAGAGAAGTCCCTTGCAGCAAGAGCCATCCCGGCAGCCGGGAGGCGCCGCACCCAGGCGGGCGAGTGCCACCGTCTGCCCTTGCAGCGACACTGCAGATTTTCAAGGCTACACCCCGGGATGCGTGCAGGGCAACGCAATTTTCAGTGCCGCGAATGTGGCCGGTTTCACATCTCCCAAGGAGAGCAGCCAACTTCAGCAACTTCAGAACGCACCGAAAGGTGCTGCGGGTGCCTTTCTCATGGATTCCCCTGCAACACCCCACTTTCCACCCACCGGAGCCAAAACAGACACCAATTTCTACCGCGCCCGTCCGACAAGCAAAGACACCAGACACATAACAAGTGCGAACGACGACAGGTGCCGCGACAGGCGCCATAGCTATGTTCCCAGTACACGATGGTCCACAAGAGACAATCCGACTCGTGACGTGGTGCAGCCAAGCATTTCACTTCCTCGCCTTCACGGCCGAGTGACGACAAGCTTGACGCACAAGTCCCAGACCTGGACATCCCTCAAAGACGACCGGGCCTTACAGTACTCCCCCCCCCGCCCCGCAGTGCCATCAACATGCACTCATTCCACCATCGGCCATCGGCCTGCTCAGGTCTGGTTGGAAATGGCAGGACTGCCTTCAGTCTCAGGGTCTTCGATGCCTCCGGGCTCGAAGTGGATCCTTTCAGATGACCAATTTTGGTGCAAGCACGGTTTGTCAGGATCGCGCTGTGCCAATTCCCGGCGATCGAGTTCGAGGATTGACAGCTGCTCCCAAAGAATGAAGTCAAAGACATATCCTGGTATCCTGGCCACAGGTCAAGCCCTGCGGATGGCCAGGCGCCGGCGGGGTAACTTGAGATGCACAACTGCACAACTCTGATTTTGAGTGTCGTGGCCTTCACGTCACAGGCGGCTGCCCCTTCGCGGAGCTTCCTGCCAGGAAGTGCTCGGTTCCCACCAGGCCGGTCAGAATGTACAGTCTCCGTGTGCGTGTGGCATTGCTTTCCAAAATTATGACGTAGAGTATTAATGTAGAGATGTGCTTCCCGGTGCTGTGATGTCGTGAACAACTGAATCTTCATTCACACATTCTGCAGAAGCCATCAGCCCACAGGGGAAGTTCCGGCTCAGGCGCTGTGAAAACACTGCCGCTGCGGAGCGGCTTGTGATCTGATGTCCACTGTCCACGGCTCTCCCTTCAGGAGTTTGAGTTTATTCGGTTACACAGCAGTGCTGGGTCGCAGCCACAGTGTATTTCGAGGCGTTGCTAGGTGTTGCTCTAAACATTGCAGCATGACCACCTTGCATTGTCGCTGCTGTTCTTGTGTCATCAGTCAACTTTGCACGGTGTTGTTCTGTGTTTTTTGTTGCTTCTTGCTGGCCCTCGCTTGGAACCCTCCATTATTGAAGGTTTGTCATCATTTGTGTCAATTAGTGGCCACACCAGGACTTGAGGCTCTGGGGATGCAGCAGCTGTGGGTTTGAATCATCAGATGAAGCAAGTCCCTCATGGTCATTGGCGTGGACAAAGCGAGAGCTGTGTTTTTGTCTTCCGATGCGGCAAGCAGACCTTCCCACCTTCCCGACCCGGTACTCAAAGAGTCCGAGCGCGGCACAAGTCCGGCGAAGTTCCCGACTCTTTCGCTAATGTGCCAGCAGGTGCCTCCATCCTCTTCGAAGTTAATATAGATGTTAGAACACCCGGAAGCACCTGCTGTCTCCACTCCTGACATCCCGACAGGAGGCTGAGATGCATTTGCAGCCCACCCCCACCATCTTTTGAATGAATCCGTGCAAAAGAGCTTTTCGGGCCCAGGTTGGGAGGCCTTTCATCCGGGTTGGGAGGGACTTGTCTTTTCGAGGCCGCCCTGGAGGTCATCAAGAACTCCAAGCCTTCCTTTGATGTGAAGATCTGCTGCAATGCCCGAAGCTCAAAGCTCTTCTTTTCTGATCCTCCTTCATTCTCCGTCGGACATGCGTCGTCTTTGGCGCAGTGGTTCCCTGCGAAACTCGTGCAAGAGCCGGAAGCCGCAGTCAAACCTCCCTCCCTTGGTTAAATCTGCTACTCTGAGAGACGGCTGAGCCACCGAGACAGCTGCATGTACTTGTTGGGATCTCTGCTTCCTTAGAGTGTACCAAAGCTGGCTTCCT
Organism: Symbiodinium sp. clade A Y106; assembly: GCA_003297005.1. Classification (NCBI taxonomy): domain Eukaryota; class Dinophyceae; order Suessiales; family Symbiodiniaceae; genus Symbiodinium; species Symbiodinium sp. clade A. Next base: position 27,010 of record BGNK01002738.1, read on the forward strand.
GGGTTCATGCTTCGCAGACGAAGGTTCAGGTTCGGGGTCCAGGCACACAGCAAGACCTGCAGGTCGATGGCAGCCTCCGACCCTCCACGAAAGACACCCCACACATGGACCTCAAATCCGGCCAAAGGTCCTTCTGCGACGCCTCGGAGAGGAGGCCAAGGCGGGTGCGCCATGACCCCAGGAACTTGCTCTTTTGTTTCCGTGGTTGTTGGTTTCGAGGCATGTGGGGATGACATCGGAATTATTTGACTCCGCCACCCTGCACATGACTTCTGCGGGCAGATGTTGATAGAGTCCGCAGCTTCTTGCACAAGCTTCGGGGTTGTTGTGCCGCAAACTGTTGCTGACGCACTGTGTTGGTGCATGTGTATATATATACACATGTACATATACTTTTTACATACTTTATAATTATGCCATATTACATTGGATATAACATATTCGGATATTCGATATTACATATTAAAGATTGCCTTAGATATTAGATATTATATCATAGGTATAGACATAATCTAAAGACTTCAAAAGTAATGACAATGAAAAGATAAGTAAACGGACTGTCACATTGAGACCCATAATGCCATTAGCCGCCTTCGGCGTGGTCATACTTACAATCATCTTACGTAACGGATACAATGATACAATGCCAGAGTTCCACCTTCCCAGGCCGCCCGGCCAGGCACGCGGCCTGTTGAACTGAGTTGCATCTTTTGCAGGGATTTTTCTCATGCATGAGGCATCCGCAGGTTGGAGCAAGCCTCAGTGGTTACGGTTCGGCTTGTTTTTTGTTGCGACATTCGCGGATGGTGGAAGCAGATCGCCCCGGGAACAGCCTCAGTTTTCCAGGACTGGGCCACCACCGGGAACCGTCGGTGGTCCTGGTCCCATGGGCCCTCCGGGAGGAGGTCCACCTCCGATGGGCATGGGCCCAGGCCCAGGCATGGGCCCCCCTGGAATGGGCCCGCCAGGAATGGGCCCACCGGGAATGGGCCCTCCCGGCATGGGAGGCGCGCCCATGGGGTCGGGAGCCAAGTTTCAGTTTCCACCGCTGTCATCTCAGCCTTTCGCGAACCCGAAGGATGGGAATGTCTGGGCAGCAGGTCATGCAAACACAGGCCTCTGCCTGCGATCGACTGCGGGAACTTTGGCCTTGCGCTGTCGTGACATCCGAAAAGCAGGTTCAATGGCAGAAGGGTTCTATGCCACCTGGGCCTGGTCCTGAAACTGCCTTGACCCTGTGGCTCGCCGTGATCCTTTGTCTCCCTCAGGCAAATGCCTTTCGGCAGGGTCCACAGCATGCCAAGTAGACGAACGTCGAAGCTTGGCTCCTTGCAGCATCTAAGGCCCAGGCGGCCCCGGCCCGAAGGGAATGCCTGGCAAGGGCCCCATGCCAGGCTCCGCTGCATTTCGCGAACATTGCAACGGAGAGACGCAGACTTTGGACTTTAGACTCCTTGGAAGGCAAAGGAATGCCACCAGGTCCCGGGCCAAAAGGAATGCCTGGCAAGGGCGCCAAAGGCTACGGGAAGATGTAGGACGGGGTGCTTTGCAATGCTTCGCACGCCGACGACTCCGAGATCCGTGATTGAGCAGGACTCCGCCTGAGTTATGCTTTGGCCAAAGCGTGGCCAGAACTATGGCTCTGATCTCTGATAATGATTGCCTGGACAATAGAGTTGCTTGTCCAGGGCCTTCAGTGCTCGCAGAAGTGGCACTGACTGGACCCGTCTGCACTGGGCATGGTAGACTCACCAAGACGACGAGCTGAGCACGACATATCTCGGATAAAATCCACCATGCTTAGCCGGGACCTGTGCTTCATCGATTCTTCGGGCAGCCCGAACGAAAAGCAAGCTGAGCTGCCACAGAATGCAGAGCTGGTTCAGTAGGAGTGACGCCGCCCGGTGTGCTTGCAGCCATTTGGCTTTGGAGACAGAGGCATTTGAGGTCCTGTCCTCTGCACTCTGCAGTTCGGGAACAGGAGCTTCCCCGACAAGGGCGTTTGAACAAGTTTTTGTGTTTTGGATGCTGCCGCAGCCGACTTTGTACACATCCATGGCTTCAGGCATCCGGGAATCCGGGAGCTGTTCACGACGTAGGAGTAGCGAAGGCGAGACCGCTCGTATCCGCTCGCCCTGGTGCCTGCAGGCACCGCATCTCCTGGCCTTCCAGTTCCTCCAGTTCCCCAGGCCCTCGACCCAAATTTGGAACAATTCATTCGCCAAGGGTTCTTGGTTCTTCCACCAGCCGGCAGTCCACAGCTACATTCCCAGATCTACTCGAAAGCTCGGGCCATCAACGCGAAGGGCCCTGAGGAGACCTGGAAGCTCTCAGATGCCACCCGACTGAATGCACTTATGCTCGGCTCCTCAAATCCTCACTGAACGAAAACCTCGCCGTTAAGGGCCGTCTAGCAGTCGGATAGGTCACGGCAAACACTCCGGATATTGCAGGCAAAGGCATTATTCAGATTCCTTGTCGTGGTGTTAACCCTCGCTTCACTGGCTACTTGTGCGGATATCATTAACCTCGGCTTCAGAGTTTGAGAAGAGTTTCATGTGTCGGTGTGCTGAGGGTGTCCTTGGAGCCATCCCGGAGCTCCATCAAGTGCTGGAAGTGCCGCATGTCCGCCAAGCATTGACTAGCATCTTGGGCGACGGATACATGCTACATGGGCACAGGCACCTCCACGTGAGCTCCGAGAACAACCAAATGTGGCACAAGGACTCTTACTGGGGCTTCCGTAAAGTCCGGAAACATCGGCCGCGTTGGCTGATGATGCTCTACTACCCGCAGGATACTGTCATTGCCATGGGACCGACTTGTATCATGGCTGGGTCCCAATACTGGACCAAGAACACGGAGCAGGCCGAGTGTGGAGAAGACATTCTGCTGCCTGACTCTGGTGTTCAGAGCATGTTTCTTCCGGGGAGCCCCTCATCGCAAGCCCGCTGCCTCCTCGAAGCAAAGGCGAACTACTTGAGGCAGGATGCAAGCCTGGTACAGGAGCTGGAACTTACCGTTTCCGCGGGCACCTGTGTCTTAATGCATTACGACCTCTTCCACAGAGCCAGTTCTCGCAAAGGAAGCGCTGCACCCGAGCGCTTTTTGGTTAAGTTCCAGTTCCTGAGGACCCACTTAGCTTGCCTGTATGGCTTTGTTATGCTTTGTTATAGCTGTCACACGTTGCATTGATAGGGGTAGCCACAACGAACCGGATGTTGAGTCGAGTTGTTCTCTACTTGTCGTTCTGTGCAGGACCACTGAGCCCCAGGCGGTCCTCGATAGCCCTTTGGGAGTCCTCCCGAGCCCTCCGCCAGCGCCCTTGCAGCTGGAGGCGATCCTTGAGGATCTACGCGCGTGGTACTGTGGAATCCAAACAGAACGGCAGGGGATCTCCCTTCTCTCCGAGCGGGCAAAAGATGCTGAGATCCTCTGTGGAGACTACGGTGAGGCGGAGAAGGTGGCAGCGGCTTATCGCCTTGGCCGAGTGGGTGCCCGGCAGCTGCTCGCTCGGGCTCTGACTGCAGACGAGGGTACTGCGAGGGCCGCTGCTTACGGGCTCACGACGGCTGGCCCCAGCGCGGCGAACGCCGTGCTGCCGCTTTTGAGCAACGCCTCGAATCGTGCACGGCGCCTTGCTGCTTTTGTCGTGGGGGAGACTGCAAAACCCGAGGCGTCCACCATCGCAACACTGGGACAAGCACTTCGCTCTTCGGACTCTAGCAAAGAGGCCCAGTGTGAGCTCTTGGAGGCACGATGTTCAAGAACCGAATATTGGATCATCGGCAGGATTTCTGTTCCTGCTTCTGATGCCCGGGTTTACGTATAACGTTCCACGACATCCCAATCAGGCAATAGGATTGGTGGGCGCTCGAGCTCGTTCTCTTGGACAAGATGATTTGTGCAATTCATGCATGCTGGAAGTACGCACCTCAGATTGCCCGCCACAGAGAGGGTATCATCTTCCATGGCCCATTTCAGGTTCTTCCATATCTAGAGCAATCCGGAGCTACTTGGGCAAAGACTCAAACCGGCGAATGTGTGTCTTGACGGCAAGCCATGAGCGCAAGCCTCCTCGAAGTCAGAGCCGCTTTAGGCGGCCTATGCCATCTTGCTGGCGGCGGGGCTCAAGGGCCAGGTGCCACCACAAGTCCTCGGCAAGCCGGGGCCCCATGGATTTCAGGGGCGCTGTTCCAAGCGAACCTGCTGCCCATCCTCGTCTACATATAATAAGACAAACTTTACAACGCATATACGTATATGTATGCATATTTCTATTTACATGTGTTCTTGTATTCATATTTACATCTACATCCATTATAGAGATACGTATACACGTATATATGTGTGCCCATACAAAAATCTAGTGTGTCGAGTGTACCATGATCCTGAGTCCGTGAGGGCATTACATGCTGGCGCATCGATGCATACATGTACACATTATTATGGTCGGCGTGTGCGACGCGGATCGTAGGATGTTCCCAGCGCTGTCCTCAGGCTTGTCGGTGTGATCACAACGAAGGGCGACCATCTGATGGCGAATTTCGCATCCGAGGCGTGCCTCCAATCATCCTGCCCATTCTACTTCTAAGTCGACTACGACGACTACGACACGACTACTGCTATTGGCATTACTACTACAACGACTACTACTACAACAACTGCTGCTGCCGCTACGACGGCGACGACACCACTACTGTTTGTACTAAATACTTTCACGAACCACCACTATCGCTGCTGGTGCCGCTGCCGCTACCGCCACCACTACCGCTACCACTACCACCACCACAACCACTACCACGACGACGACCACGACGACGACGACGACTACTACTGCTACTGCTGCTACTACTACTACTACTACTGCTACTACTACAGTAGTCACAGCTTTGGATCGGAAATTCCGGGTCATTAGTGACACCCGCCAGGTTCAGGTACCCTGGATTTCTTATCGAAACCTTGGCCTGAATTTCTTATTGCCCTTTGGGCGGAAGGGACGGAACCATGCAACAGGAAAATGACAACTCCACAGGCTGGATTTTGTTGGACGGTCCTTTGAATCTGAAGCCACCGCCCCTTGTCGTCATCCTCATCGTCGCCCTCCCTGTCCCGGTGATCATCACCGACATCGTCATCATTATCACTGAATTCATCACTCTCGTCCTCATTGTCATCACCTTCAGCATCATCCGGACTGGTGTTCATGCTAGTGTCATACAGGAGCAGGCTGTGCCAGTTTGAAGGTGCTTCGGAGAAGCGGTACACAGCCGCTGCAGATGCAGATCCCCAAGCAGTACATTCTGGCAGGCTGCCAGCAGCTGAAATACACCGGAGTCTGCGTATGTTGTTTCCGGCCAGGACCACCTGTGACATCTCAAGCTGAGCCACCTGCCAAGCGTCCGACGCACATGGCCAGCCCTGGACACGTTTTTCAGCACAGCGGCTGTGGGAGTTATCTTCGGATACCTCCCCCAATGAAAGGGTCGAGGGCCTGGGTGGACGTAGTGTAGTACAGTATGTGTTGCCCAGAAGTGGAACGGAGAGACACCAGACTGACACACGTCAAGGAGGGATCACTGCTTTGCACGCTTGAAGCGTATAGGGGCCGGCCGAGTGCTGGCGCAACTGAACTGCAGAATCTTTCCACCCGCCTCTCATTCTGCTGTCCCCTTTGATGGTCGTGTGCCCTGGGCCAGATGCAGTCACATCCTGTGGCATCGTTTCTGAGGAGCTGCAAACTAAACCACTTGGTCCCGCTTGCATTCCATTACACTCCAGAGGATAGACTTATTCACGTGCGAGGAGCTCAACTGTGAAGGTTGCACCGTGGACACAACCAGAGACAAAGATCGCTAGCTATGTTGTGAGGCAAGACGTTGAAACATGCCTGAAATCTGCGGTACATGCAGCGTCCATTATCGCAGGCACTCGCTGAAGGATCCTTTCGGGCAGGACATCAAGGCGTCAAGCTATTTTCCATGCCCCTGCTCCTCTGCAGAACTGCAGGTAGACTGGCCCACGCCGGAGGCTTTGCTGGAGCCCCTGACAGATGCCTGGACAGCCAGGCCTGCGAAAGTAGCGCAAGATGCCATCTTCTGAACAGAGACTTGCCTTCACTCCAAGGATGGACACGCCCTACGTCTCCACCTCCTGAGCTCAAAATCGGGGCACTATGCCGGAATGTTCTCATTCATTGCACCGGAATGTTCTCATTACCTTAGTTAGAATCGCAGAGCTGCGTGAAGAGGCGCAGTGCAAAAGGTTCTTGGATCACAGCTCAGCTTGTTTCGGGCCATGTGATTTCTGCCGCAGCCTGTCCAGCGAATGATCGGGATCAAAGTGATGAGCTGCTCTCTTTGCCGGACTCTCACGCACATAGCCAGCGCCACGCAGGCAGAGAACTTTGCCGAAGCAAAGAAGTTGAAGGCCGAACAAAAGGACGGGTCCACAGTGGACATTCGCACAACACTAACAGGGCCAGGACATTCCAACCCGAAAACCCTGAACTCGTAAGTCTCCGTACTGCCATAAGGGTTTCTGATACTTGAGGGCTAACATACTAATTAACTCGTAGCTCTGTTGGGAGGACTTGGAAGACCAGCTGAAGAAGCTCGAGCTGTGAGATTCGCATTCCCTCCAATCGGGAGGCCCAGAGTAGCAGTAGGAATTTGTTTTAAAAGCAGCTAGCAATAAAAGAAGATGAGATACCATACGCCATACGCATGCTCGTAGCATAAGTATACACCATAAGATAATATAGCTACCAAATTAGAGCTTGTCGTCAAATTTTGTTGCCCAAAGCTTTCGGCATGGCCTCGGCCAGCCTGCTCTTGGACTGCCAGCAAAGCTGGCGAAATCTCGGGTTTAAGGCCCGAGCAAAAACCGCACCCTGGCCTTCACGGAGCAGGAAAACTAAAGCTTGATCTTGTTCGTGCGTTCGTGGTGTTCGCCTCAGACGTGACACAACAATGGTCTTGGCTCAGGCATGAGGTCAACGGGTAAGGTCCGTGACAAAAAGAAGCTGTGCCTTGAATTTCTATGCTGCTGTCAACATGGCTGATGGTCAGCATCTTTGCCATCGCTAGCGCTCAGGCCCCGTGCACGTGGAATGCGACAGAACCGTGCTACTTGCAGCTTGGAAGTGTGTTCAAGTACCGGGACAGAGGCACCGGTGGAAGTCGAAGTGATGCCACTAGTCGCGAAAACGATTGTGACGGCAGGTCCTTTCAGCCTTACCTAGATGCCATCAACAGCCTGAACGGTGGCAAAGGCCTTATGGTTCACTCGGCCGGCTTAGAGATTGCTCGGTCAAGGCCCTACCCGAAGTACTACTACCGCTTAAATTACACGAGGCTGACCTTTGAGAACTGGAGCCATGGACAAGCCTTGGGTCAACAGCACTTTCCCGAATGGTCTTACATTGCGGGTATGGGCAGCGGCTGCAATGACGAGCTGCTCGTCGAACAAGCCAAGCTCGCCAACGCAACGGCACGGATTTGGGTGAGCCCACGAGGGCCCTGGAGCCAGTTGTCGAGGGCTACTGGTGGGCCTCTGCCCTGGGCTTTCAGTTCTCACCTCGACTCCTGGGACTATGCAAAATTGGCCGCCCAGCAATTCGCCTTGAACATGGGGAGAACTGCGAAAAAACTGCCGCCATTCTTTACTCTTGCTGCGGCAACAAGTTCTTGGAAGGAGTTCGATTGGGAGCACAGCAACACTTGGAGGACAACGGAATCACTATCAGCTTGCATGAAGGGGTTCGGCGCGATACAGCCGTGTCAGACATAGAGAAAGCAGTCGAGCGTGTCGTTGCCATGGAAGTAGACGTTGTGTTCACATCCCTCGGAGGACAAGACTTCGGCGTGTTTATTGAAAGCCTTGAAAAGCATCGTGAGCTTCATGTTCCCTCCGGCATCTTCGCTGTGAACCTCCCCTGGGTACGGAATGGTGTTGAGTGCTGGGGCTTGGGAAAGAACTGTATGCACTTCCTTACAGGTGCACAAGTTATGGCTTTTCCGCGGATTACAAGTTGCGGTTATAATTTTAACGCTACGCGACCCGCCTCCGGCCGGGCCTGCGGGATAAAAGGGCCATGTGGGAAAATGGCTGGGGGTGAAGGGGGGGGCGGTG
>BGNK01002738.1:35182-59620 GCA_003297005.1 Symbiodinium sp. clade A Y106
GGGGGTGGGTTGTGGGGGCGGGGTTTTCCAGGTGCAATCTGTAGCGATTAGAGGTGGGGAGCCTGTTTAGCGCCACCTAGACACCTACGGCCCGAGGCGGCGGATAGCAAAGCGCTTCGGGGCTGTCATTGGCCCTTTGACTGAGAAATGACCAGGGGAACCGCACGCCGCCAGCATACGTTGCATGGAAAAAGCAGGACCCCACAAAAATGTAAGGAATGAAAGCGGCGTTTGGGTCCAGTTTAGGTTCTGTGCAGACGTAGCATGGTTCAGGCAGACTTAGCGAATGCGGTAGGACCAGGTCAGGAAGCATCATATCAGCCTGTCCCTGAGCTCGCTTGCCGGGTCTCCACTTGAAACCCTACAGCCCCGCTCAAGCGGAAGCAAAGAGATGCCTGGATTGAATTCAAAGACTGCTAGAAAGAGTGGCGATTCGGCTACGATTTGAAAAACTCATCCTGCTGACTGAAAATCTCTAGGATAACTTCGGCAACGAGTAATTCTGTATTCTCCTAATGCATTTTCTGTCTTAAATCTCGCGGACATCCCTGCAGCACAGTTCGCCCGGCAATAAAGCAATGTTGAAGGAGCAGTTCTTTGGCGATGCTGCGAAGAACCAGGCGACACCGAAGCCATGTTAGTCGGGATTCTGAACAGGGTGTAAGCGTAAGAAGAGGCTGAGGCTGGTTGGTTGGTTAGCTGCGGGGGTTCCCGCGGCATTGAGATGGAACACTGACGGACGGGAGCTGCAGTATTTAAAGGAGATTCTCCGCCAGCACTTGAGAGGTCGCGAGCAACCCGACCAACGTTGTCTTCGATGCGAAGCGATTCATCGCGACACAGTTCGCCGGCCCCGTGGTGCAGGCTGGTTGCCAGTGAAGCTAGCACGAGGGCCCACCGTCGCCCATGAACGGTAGTAACCGGTAGTATCGATGGGGGGTGTCCCCTAGGTCCTCAGAGGGTGATGGGGTGCCCCGGTTCAGGCCCAATTCCCAGCACACATACGATGCGGAGTCGAGAGAGTTTGAAGCTTTTGGATCGTGCTTAGATGGCTTAGATCAAGGGATCTTTGCGCGCTTCTAACGGGCCTTGATTAGGCCGCTTGTTGGTGGGCTTGGCTCCAGGATTGTCTGGGGGTCCTTAGGAGCGGGAGCGGGTGCCTATGCTTTTTTTCCACCAGTAGGTTGATTTGCCTGGAGGTCTTGAAGTGGACACGGTCGAAATTCAGGCGAACATATTGTAAGCAAACCAATACGGTCCATTTTTCAGAGTTGTCTTTGACGCCACGAAGGATGACACGCCTCTGATTTTGGCTTTGTGGGGTTTATGGCGGTTTATAGGGGGTTAAGGTTTTACAGGGCTTATGGGGTTTTTGTAGGGCTTATAGGGTTTGTAGGGTTTGCATAGGGGTTTATAGAGAAATCGTTTGTAGGGGGTTTATGGAGTTCATGTAGGGTCTGTAGGAATGTAGTTCAGGACTCTCGCGTCCATCCCTCATCACAGGCTCCAACCGTTTTGGCGCAAGTGCCGAAGGTAAAGGAGGCGAGACAAGCTTCGTGTGTCGATTCGCGCATTGCGGTTGCACGCATGCTGCAGACCCTGTTACCTGGATGGAGTTCCCCCTCCTCTCAAAGACTTGCGTGCGAGTGATTTCCAGGGAGGCATTGTGGCTCACCACTGACATGCTTTGCTAGATTCAAAGGACGGGATATACATGCTTGCTGGCCCTGCCTGCTTCCAACCTGTCTTCGTGCTCGCTCGACTCTTTTTTCCGGCCCCCACTTGCCAGCTGCGAAACGTCCGAGAAACATGATGCTCGAGTCTCTTGCAGGTTTATTGCTCTTTGCATGGGGTGCTTGCAGGTTTATTGCTCTTTGCATGGGGTGCTTGAAGTATGAACATATGGTTGCGATCCTCGGCATCACTGTCACTCGTGCCCCGAAAAAGCCCTCTACTTTACTTGTCTACTCGCATCGCGCCCGCTTCTGCGGGCGACCACCTGCACCAGTGGCTTTCTGAAGCCAGCTCCAGACGATAAAGTAGGCCTGGGCTTGGCTTCGCTGTCCAGCTTTGATCGATTTCAGCGTCGTCTTTCGCTGGTCCAAATCACCGACAGGCAGTGCCGGATTGTACGATGCGGCTGCCGTAGACCTGAGTTGTCGTCGTGATGCGGGATACATCAAGAGTACTGCTTGTTGGCCTTTAAAAAGTCTGCAAGTATGCATCCCAGGCGCTTTCCCTCGTAGAAGGTTCCGCCCAGCAGGCGGCCTTGAAAGTGAGGAAGTGTGCTGTCGCAGTGGATCGTTTGATGCATCGCACTTCCTTCGGGGATCGGAAACCGGCGGAGGAGCTCGCTCGGCAATGAAGCCGTCGATGAGAGTAGCGCCCGAGATTCGCGGATCTGACTCTCGTTCATGACAGCCGGCTCCTTCGCTTCCGTGCCCTCTGTGTCCTGTCGCTCACGAATCGAAATGTAGATTGTAGTGGCTCGCACACCCAACACAAATAATTTAGTGATTCAGCCGAGTGTCATCCTTTCTTTCCTCCTCCTGCTCCTTCTCTTCCTCATCGTCCAGTCTGGACAGCAGCGTTCTGCAGGCTTCAGCAGCTGGGTCCTCTTTCAATTCTGCCCATTCAAGCTCGGCCTGGATGGCGGACTCTAGTTTCTTTCTCCCCTGTTCAGTCTCTCTCTCGCTCTCTTTCTCTTTCTCGCGTTCTCTCTCTCACTCTCTCTCTCCCTCATTCTGTCTGCTTCTGTCTAGTTAGACTCCAGTTCTACTCCCACAATCAATAAACAAAAATAAAAGGCCCTGACTGCTAACTATGCTGACGAAGAGAAGGCCTCTGGATTCGGCTCCTCTTCGGCTTCCGCCTTGCCCTTCTTCTTGGTCTCCTGCTCCTGCAAGAGACCAAGCAGCTTCTGGATCTTCTTCGGTCCACAAGCTTCCTTGACATGGTCCATGTCCAAGATTCGCTTGATTCTGTGAGCTTTCGCAGAATTCTTCGGCATCGTGATGTCGTGCTTGAGCAGCAGCTCCGTCAAGCAGGCGTTGGTGCAAGCCATAATGAGCTCTGCATGCACCAAGTAGCTCAGCAAGCTGAACTCTTGACACCCTCGCCGCAGCACCACGGCCGTGCCACACTTTAGCTCGAGGGCTTTGTCGCAAACATGCAACGTGTAGCTGAAGAAAGAAACCTCGGTTACAACATGATCTTGACTCTGGATAAATCGACTCACTGCTGTTTTGCTGAATGCTGAGAAACCTCCTCGTAGCGGAAGCTGAGCTGCTGGATCATGCCCCTGCACCATGAATTGAAACCCTTTCATATTTCACGAAACAGTCACAAAAGTTCCCCAAAGTCCCATCCCCAATCGCCTCCCAACGTCCAAAGTGAGAGCCGGCGTACACAGTCCCGGCTGAAGAGGATCATCCTCCTCGTCTTTCAGGACGCACGGCATGCGTGTCTCGTCCTCCTTCCGCTCGGGCAAGGGCCCTTCGAAACGATGGGGCAGCTCCATCAAACGAACTGCCTTAGATCAGGAAAACTCTCGCTTGGGATTGGTGTAGTGCTTCCCAGACCTCCAATGAATGAATGCAGTCGAAGACTCGCAGACAGTAGCCGGGGTTTTGCCGGTGGCTACGTAGTATTTCGTGCCACATTTCAAAAGCATGCCGCTCGAAACACAGTTGCCCATCCAGAAGCCGGTTGCTTCGACGTGCGGCTCTTTCCCCTGCCTCAGTTCATTGCTCTTGCTCTAGTCACGAGCGAAATCAAAAGATAGGATGGATTACTAGCTGTCTCCTTTGCTTGCTGGCTGCTTCTGGGCCTGGCGGAGCCCCAACATGAAGTTGAGGCAGTGGTGGTTGTGGAAAAAAGCTGATGTCGAAGGGAACGGCTTCAGGATGTTGTCCACGGGCACGTTTCTGCCTCGGGCGGGGCGGCGATATGATTCAATGGTAGGATCGAAATAACATCTCTGGTTTCCTACCCTCCGCAACAAAATTAAATATAGCCCGGGAACAAGCCGGCGCTGAGGAAGGGCAGAAGGCCTTCGGCTTCACCCCCAAGGCTTGCGTGCCTTGCCAATCATCTTCCTGCAACTGCACGTGGCCGGGTGCCTCATCCGGCACACAGAGTCTGTTTTGCAGCGATCGCACACCCACAGCATGTAGGTTGCAAAGACTCCCACAATCTTGTCGGCCCGTGCGTTTGCAGGCATCTTGCATGTCTGCAAACACAGACTCAATGCCAGCCGACCAGCAGTAGCTTGGAAACCAGGCGGCAATCAGGGCACGGCAATCCTCGGTCAAAACCCAGTTGCTCTTCTCACGTCCAGACATGACCTCCCGGTAGCTCTGGAAGGAGCAGTACAGGCAGTTCGCCTTCAGCACGGCGGCGGCGGATGGCACAGACTCCATTGCCTGCGCCACCGCCCACTCCTGCTTCATCTCATCGATGATTTGGTCCTTCGTCTCTTTGTCTTCAGTGGACGACAGGAGCCCGGCCGCTTTGCTCGGAGCACTCCGAAGGTACAGAGCGTACTGCTCCATTTCGTGGACTGAAGCAAGAAACATGCCGAAGCCCTCCCGGAGTATGTTGCCAGCTCTCTGAAACTTCACCGTCAACACCTGTGTAGAATGGAAAGGAAACGAAAGTGGGGCCGAGAAGTGCTTTGAATCTTTTTTTCGTCTCTCTCGGTCTTTCTCTCTGTCTGTCTCTCTCTCTCTCTCTCGCTCTCTCTCTCTGCTTCTCCTTCCACGTGGATCGTTTTCGTGCGTGCCCTCCTCGTTGTTGCTGCGAACAAGGTAAGATCTGGGTTTGGACCTATCTACTGTCTATAGTAGTTAGTGATGGATGGATTGGGGTTTATGATGCTAGCGGTGGAACATCTATTTTCGCGGATGGCACTAGCTTGACAAGTGCTTCTGTGCAGTGCTCCGGTCTTCCAGCCGTAGCCACATAGAACTCACCAGTGTGTGCCCAAGCCCCAACAAATGTTTTGGATTGGACCCACGATGGAATTGCAATCGGTAGCTCCACTTCGAACGAATGAGGGAATAATCAAGAGCTAGTGTCAAGCAGCTAGAAAGCTTAGCAATTAGTAAGATTAGTAAGATTGCAATCTCGGCCTGTGTCGGGCTGGCCGCAATGTCCGGGCTCATGCCCAGACCGCTGCTGCACAAGGCCGTCTTAGCCAAGTCGACAAGGGTTGCTTCCAAGCTTGGGCCGTTCATCTTCAGCGTGTGGTCGTGGAGAGCCCGCTTGTCGTTGGTCTTTTTTTGCTTAGTTTGCGCACAGACGGATCACCAAGGTAGTGTGTTTGTGCGGACATAATGAAGCCACTCCTAGATTTAAAGTAGCAGGCGAGGCACAAGCTCCGTGCACAGCTCCCTGAAGGGGTTCAGAACGTTGCGGGCCACCCGGAAGAGGCCGAACATTTCCTCGCTAGTCAGCACCTGCGTGTAGCCATGCTGCTGGAAGGGATTGCAGATTTGCGGGTTGGTACAGCATCTCTGAAATCTGAAAGCCGAGCCTTCATACATGTGTTGACAGTTTTGTCGAAGTTTGCCCCTGGCTTTCCGGTCTCTTCCTCGAACTTGAAAGGGTTCTTCCCCACCTTCGGGTTCAGCTGTAGAGCGTGAATGCAGGCACAAGCTTGAGGGTTGATTCGATCAAGACAACACAGCACAGTACGTAGGATTCTTTAGGTTGCGACCTCAACGGCACTCCACAGAATCAGCAGGAGGGTGCAGCTCATCTGAAATCGCTTCGAGGTGTGTGCGAAGCTGCACCATCGAGACCATGAAAAGGTCTCGGAATTGAACCTCGCGACATATCGAAGTTATTCCTGAAACATAAATATACACGAAACAATGAAGGGCTCAGACAGTGTGCCTTCATACCAAGCGATTGAACTTAACTGCAGTCCAGCGGCTTGCAGACCTGCCCCAGGATCTCCATCACTCTGTCGAAGTTCAGCTTCTCGTCCGAGGTCTCCTCGTACTTGTTCCTCGGCTTGGAGCATGCAGCAAGGTCACACCTGAACATGGGTTTGTACAGTAGGGACCTGTGATTTCTGCAAAGCGAGACACTCCTTCAGTATATCTCGCTGAAACATCTGCATGAGGATGTCGTCGGGCTTGGCCTTGTTTGGAGAATCGTAGAAATTGAAGAATAGCAGAATTTCAATCGTAGTTTCAGAGGATGTGCCCACCACTTGTGATCAGTGCAGCTGCGGTGCTGTTTGCATGTACCTGGCCCCAGCCTCACTCAAAAGGTTGCCGAAGCCCTGCGTGTGCCACGGAGTCTTGCGGGCCCGAAAGAGCCAGCCACAAAGCATTGTCATCCCTGGGTATCAGGAAGGTTAGTTAGTACTTCGAACAAAAAGTGATGCTGAAATTTGTGTCTTATGCCCCATACCCTTACTGCAATACAAGCATCGTGAAACGGCCGGACTGCAGGAAGTCACTCTTCCCTGATGAGCATTCAGCTTGTGCCTGGGCTGCATCGAGGTTTTGAAGCCTGAATGTTGGGGGGTTTCGGGGCTATCCAGAATATTAATAGACTATTGTTGGGGAAGCAGATATTTCTGCGACTGGGGAACAGCTCGTCGCGGATGAGGTGGATGCTTGCCCCAGCTTGTGCTAAGAACTGAAAACAAGTGTGCATGGGAGAGCCCTGGTCAGCACACACCGCCAGTCGTAGATGCTTGCATGTGGTGGGCATCGGAACATCCCACCGGCAGTTGCCGTTTTCTTTGTCGTAGATAAAGGCGAGGCTCTCCGAACCCACTGTGTGGGTCCTCCGCTCCTCTCTGGCGGGGTTGCGTGGAAGGAGGGGATCACTCGGCCAGCACTGGTCGAGCTCCAAGCCTACTTGGCTCATCACACACATCATTGCTTTCATCTCTTGACGGCTGGCCAGTCGCTCTTGCTTGATGTTGCTGAGTGCTTTGGGCCTCAGTCAAGGCGAACATTCGTGCACAAAGCTCACAGCACATTCGGATTCAGTGGGTGGGTTTTGCACCATTGCAGACCGAGCTTCAGTTTTTTGGCAAGCTCGCTCTTCTTTGTCTCGCCCAATACATTGCGTGTTCTGCTGTCAGCAATCATGCCACAAACTTCCAGCTTGGTGTCAGCCGTCGCGGTGGATGGAAGCAAGGCACTAAGCCTCTGTAGGGTCCCCAGCCCAATCGTGTCTGACCAGAAAAAGAGTGGCAACCAGACCTCGCGATGGTCGCCACGACATTACAAAAAAACAATGATAAGACACAAGATTGCCTGTGTTGCGAATTGCAGGTGAGAGGCATCCATCTTGCCTTTCGGGCTCGCGTCACAAACAATGCCGAGGGACTTGTACTTCATGGAATCCAAAGCCTTTCCAAATCAAGAATTAGAAGGAACGGCGGAAGTGGGATGTATATCGGGCGGGCCTCGTTGAGGCTTTCTTCAATCCTGCGTACATACCGGCACATGAAGTCAGCCGTCGTCCTGCCAAGTTTGGGGTGTAGGAGTTTAAGAGCTAAGTAGTGCTGACGACGTGTAGGATAATTGTGGGTGTAGACTGATAAAAATAATTAGGTTCGGGTAAACACTACTCCCTTACCTATTACTACAGATTATTTAGGTGTTGGGGGCTGTCCTGCTGTAATCTCCCGGACACATTTTCTCGAGGCCGACATCCCTCAAGGACATGTCCAAAGAGCCGCTGCAGAAGCCTCCTCCCCTCGACATGAATCGATCTATCGCCATCTGTGCCCGAGGTTTGCAATCTCCTCGAATCCGTCTGCCATCCCTGCAATTTGGCGGTGAATTGATCGGGCTAGGAACAGTGCTGCGTGTAGCAACACAGAAGTGACAGGAATTGTAGAGCATCCGTCTATTTGCAGCGAGGGGACTTGGTCGCGGGATGAAACTCATCACCGGCTTGCAGCGGAGGCATTTCTGGCTTTGCCACCGACCAGAGCTCCTTCTCGGCTGCCTGGCTCAGCAAGTGCAGCAGGCGTCTCTGAGGTCTGCTCCAGGTCGTTCTAGATTCGTCCTGCAAGCGAAACAGATTGGGCAGGGAGATTATAGAGCAAGAGGGAGACAGAGAGAGAGAGAGAGGGGGCATGGAGACATGGATATAGTAAAAAAGAGAGAGAGAGAGAGTGAGAGAGAGAGAGAGAGTTGAGAGGGTTTAGGGTTCAGGGTTTAGGGATGAAAAAAAATAATATTGTAAGGATGATAGATAATTTAAATTTGACGACTCGGCGAGAGAGCGAGAGAGAGGGAGAGAGAAAGAAAAAAAGATCGATATAAGGGAGCTAATGACTAATTAATAGAGAACAACAAGACGGCCACACTGCTGTCCTCATCAAAGACATCTTGATGCGGCTGCCGAAAAATGAACCATGCAGCCAGGGCCAATCGGATGCCTGGGAGGAAACGAGAGTTCTTAAGGCTCATGTGCCCTCTAATCTGCGTCGTGCGACCTGTGTCCACATTCTGCTCTGCTTTGGAGAGCAGCTTGCAATGATGCCACCTGAAGACAAAGTAAAAGTTTGACCGGCAGCTAATTAGAGTTTCGGAGCGGAAAATTGAAGAGAAGCCTCTGCATGGCCCCAGCGAACTCGAGAAATCGCTTCCAGCTCTTCAAAGTGACACAGCCCTGGGCAATGTCCAGCTTGCCTAAGCTTGGAAGCGAGCATGTTATGGATTCGATGGAGCGATGGATATAGAGTCAGAGAGAGAGAGAGAAAGAGAAAGAGAAAGAGAAAGAGAAAGAGAAAGAGAAAGAGAGAGAGAGAGAGAGAGAGAAAGAGAAAGAGAAAGAGAAAGAGAAAGAGAGAGAGAGAGCGCGGAAGGGAAAGAGACAGGGAGGACCAAGTCAGAGATCGTTCATAGAGAGTTTAGAAGCAAACGATGAACTAAGTCCAGGCCGTACAACCGGGAGGAGCCTCAGGTAACTTCTGTGCCGTAACGAAAGGGGGCTCGTTCTTTAGGGTTGGGTCCAGGGCTTGAGGAATGATGTGATTAGAATTGAATCGGCTAAATTTGTCGATTGAAGACGTATAATAGTAGTCCAATTAATTGATGACTAATTCAGGACCGCGTGAATCAAGTGTATATATTTCTGGCTTTGTTTGAAGAGGTGCAAGCTTCGGGTGCTGTGTCGACAACGACAATGCCTGTCGCGATCGCTCTCGCCATCTCCCACTAGATTAGACTAGGTCCCACTATATGCCTGTGTATTCTTATAATAAATATACTTAGATAAATCAAATATACATACATATGTATATATATATATATAATACTCGCTCTCTCTGTCTCTTTCTCTCTCTCTCTCTCAGTCTCTCTCTCGCTCTCTCTTGTCCTCTCCCTGCCTCTCTCTAGATCACTGACAACCGGTCACACCAATAATTTCAAGACCTCATAACTTATAATTGAAGACCAGCCACAAGCGTCATTGTTCGGAAGCAGAGGGATCACCAGGGGCTGGTTGATGCTTGTTCCCAGCAGAACATCCAAGCACTTCAGGGCCCCTTTCTGCATGTCCGGCTTGCATCCTCTGGTCTGCAGCACATAAGTGGCCTGAAATGCAGCCCGTTGCAAGCGTAGATCGCGGAAGCCACAACTGGACCTCCGAGTTAATTGTATCCAAGGCACAGTGAACAATGCACCGGGCATTGTCAATCCATCAAATGGTAGCTTCAACCGAAGAGGGGAAACTCTGGGTCCTTTCCCTCGGTAGCCTTTTTTCCTAATCATGTGGACATCGACGTCCACCTTCCAAGCATCGGCGACGTCCAGGCCGAGGCCATCCTGCCTTGGATAAGATTAAGAATAATAAGTATAAGGGTTTAAGACTCGAGACGAGTAGCATCTTTGTGCAGAAGTTAGAAAACTGTTGTGATCGATCTCCCGGCAATGCTCCACACTTCTTCTGCACGTAGCAGCAATTTGTATCCGTGCAGACTCTCTGCAACCTGCTCTAGGCTTCGAAAGAGTGGACAAAACACCAATATTAATGACATCGAAGGATTTATCCAAATGAAGCCCTAGGCCTGGTGCAGTTGCATAACACCTCGTACCGGTGCATGCTTGGATCTGAGGTACAAGACCTTCGTGGCGGTGTTCTCCGTGGCAGCTGGTGGGGTGCGGCTCTGGCTATCGCCCTCATCGTCCATGATCATCTGTGCCGGCGCCTGGGCCGCCTCTTTAGGAAATATCCTTGGTCTCAGAGGGACCAGTTGCTTCGCAGCTGTACCACGATGCTGCTCCACTGCCTCCTGCAATGTGAACATATTTAATTTAAGTGAAGTAGGTAACAGAGCAGCGAGAAACGAATAAACCGAGATGGTAAGTAGTCCATGCAAGTTCCCGTGTGTGTTGACTAGTCCATAATTATGAGTGAACAAATCCATGCTTGCACCTTTTTCTTTTCCTCTCTGGTCACTTGATCTCGCTCTCTCGGTCTCTCTTTCCTGTCTCTCTCTCTCTCTCTCTCTCTTTCTATGTTTCGCTCTAGATGTAGCAGCTCTAGCTCTGTCTGAGTGTCTATCTCTAACCCATAAACGAGCCATGAGCATCAATCTTTCTATTGGCGGGTTCGAACATATTGGAATCTGGCTCACTCAGCCTCCGAGCTGTCTGTGTCTTGGCTGACTTATCATTACACCGTCCTCCCAGCTGTGTTTGCTGAGCTCCAGATCACCCAATCTCTTGTTCGCCAGGAAGCAGGCGTCGATAAAAGAAATTTTTGCATTCATCTTCTTGGTCAGCTCAGATCGCTCATCGGAATCTGCGCACCTTGGCCCATGCACCAGCACAATTGCAAATTCGAGCGAGCACGCTAAACCTGAGCGAGCACGTTAGCGTCTAGCCCTGCTGCTGGCACAGCTCTGCGAGGCGATCTCGGAGCCAGTTTGCCATCGCTCACAAAGGCTCGTCCTGGGCTGCAGGTGTGCATGCTGGCTCGCACTTGTGTGCTTGCTCGGCTGCGGTTGCGGTCACCGTGCGGCACGTTGCGGGCAGCAAAATCCGAGGGAGCACGCATTCGGTTAACGCTCCGGTTTCCTAGCAAGCACGCACGATGCCTCGAGGAATGTGCCTTTAGGGGCCTGTGCCCGGATCTAATACAAATTGCTGCTCGCTCAATTTTTTATGCCGGAACCGTGCGGACAGGAGCCCGGGGGTGCGAACGAACCGAGGAAGCACGATGCACCGTGAGCGAGCACGTTGGTGTTGAGCGAGCACGTTAAGCACCAGCGAGCACGCTAAGCACGAGCGAGCACGTTAGCACGAGCCGAAAAGTGCCGAAATCAAGGATCCTATTCTAAAATGATCAAAATACATCCAGGACCCGCCCTTCCCCTTTAATTCTCTCTTCGAGACCACTCGGCCGTTTGGGCGGGCCCAGTCTGGCAAACCCAGCAACCACCTTTCCCTTCTAGTTTACTAAGGCACAACCTAATCCCATTCCCCCGGTCTTTTCTGCAGCCAAGGATCTCTGAAAAATTCAGGACCAGGAGCACGGAAGCGAGGCGAATTGGCTGTGTGGTGAAACTATCTCCCTTTGGTGTAGTTTGGTTCATCCAATGGAGGGTCTGTGTGCGGGCTTCCGTCTCGGGGCCACGGTTTGCTCAGTGTTTGTGCTGCCTTTGAATTGAATTTCGAGAAGTCGACTAGGCTTGACTAGGCTAGGTACCAACATAGTCCAGTCGTCGTGATTGCTAACTCAGAGTTTGTCATATGCTCGGGAGTTCAGGGTTGGGTATGGAACAGGATGGAGGGATGGCAAGCCCTCAGGCTTCAGCACACTCTGGTAAAAGGGTTCAGTAGGGTGTAGGGTTTGGGGTTAGGGTTGAGGGTTTGGGGCTAATAGGGTTTGAATTTAATTTAGGAATAGTAAGGAAGTATAGTAGATGAAGAAATTATTATCTAATTTAAGTACTAGTCAGCAGCCCGATGAAATTGTGAGTGATGGGCCTAGGGTGCTGGAGGTCAGGTTCAAGTTCAGGTTGATCTAGGCTAGCGACAGAATATGCCTAATGGCTACTGTTAATTCACATCATGGATCGCTGCCTAATCGAAGCCTGCACAGAAGGTCAAACATTTCCGATGATATCAGTGCCACACATGAACCCATGCACATGCTGACTGCTGGGCACCGACCAACACGAAGCTGCGAACCGAAGCTACCAGCTAGGTCTGTTTTAAACGGGGGCCCATGACAGCCTTCGCTCCAGATAGGCCCGGTGTCGAATTTCAAGGGCAGACAGAGCCTCCCACCTTTACATACCGGCACAGTAGAAGTCGTAGGGTTGTTGTTTGTGCAATCATCAATCAAACCTACGTCAACCGCTCAAGCAGGTAATGCTCCTACTGGTTTTTTGTATTCCTAAGCAAACACTCGGGGAGGCATCGTCACCCTTCCTTCCGAGCTTCACCAAAAGACCAAAACTGGTGCACCAGTCTAATCACACGGTGCAGTCTCATCATGATTCAGCAACACCACCAGAAACTCCGGAGTTCGGAGGAGCCGTGGATGGCCGGCGTGCTGGTGTCGTGAAGGCCTCGTGGAAGCAGCAAGACCAGGCTGTGGTTACAATTTGACAACGGTATTGACACTGCAATGCTTGCATATAGCACCCTAAATGACAACATGTAGCCGTAGCCTCTCCAGTCTGGAGCTTCTTACACCATGCATCCATCTCGACTTTCGCTTTCATCGTCAGCTTGTTGTAGGACGACTTTCCCGGGCTGAGATTCTCGGATAAGGAGCCTCTATTCAGGTACCAGGTAACAACATGGACGAATCTTCGAAACACAATGAACTCTAGTCGTGCTCTCGGATCTCAAAAACAGAGCCAGCCTGAAAGCTTCACAGCCGCCTGAACATCGTCAAGGCGTAGCAAATCTTCCGTGCCCATCATCCTGATCCAGTTCGCGTAATCGGACCTGAGAAATGTGGCTAATTTTCAGAGTGCATGCTGCGATGTGAATCACAAGACTTTGGCAGGACAATGAATCTAAATAAGTGCAGCAGGATGGCTCGGAGAGGTGCCTGGGGATGGTGGCCACGAGGTTTTTCTCCATGTCACCCAGCACCTTTTGGACCTTTGAGGAAAGGCGTGCGGCCTCTGACGGGGCCTCCCTCGTCTTCGTCTTCTCCAAAGAGAACTCACCCTTGAAAACATCGTCATCATCTGAGCCCTCCATCGCGTCCCCCTCCTCGGAAAAGTCGCCGCTGCTTACATCATCGGGGGCATCGGCGGAGGAGTGCGGGGAGGGGACATCGTCGCCTCCGAAAAACTCCTCGGGGCCGTGGGTCATCCTCTCGCTCTTTCTTTGTTGGCTTCTCCTCCTCGTCATTCTCTGTCTTCTTCTCCTTCGGCTTGTTTTTGGGGGGCGGAAGCTTTCGCCTCTTGGCACTGTCTGGGTTCGAGGAGCTCGGGCAGCCTTTCTTTGCCTGCTCCTTCTCCGTCTCCTTCTTTCTCCCCTCCTTCTGAGCCTTTGGCTTGCCATCCTCCTTTGGTTTTGCTTCCTTGCCGGCCAGCTGCTGCTTCAGATCTTGCATAGCAGCCTTCACGATGCGGTGCCCAGGCAATATGCAACTCATGCAACACTGACCAAGCAAGGCTATGCTGATACTTCGGTGCTATCAATCAATGAAATAAAAGCCTAGGCGTAGAAGTTATAAAATCGCCTCGTGGTGCTTGCTCAAGAGAGCAGAAATCTTCTGCTGCAGGGCATCCTTTCCGCCGCCCCTCCTGATAGGTTTCCGAGGCTGTTGCTCAGGTTTTGGGGCTTGGCCGTAGTGGTAAGAAAGTAGGGTCCTTCTCTAGTGTGTTTAGGATTAGTACTAATTAATTGATGTGTAAACAATTGGCGTGTATCTAGTAGACGGATAATGCATTCGCTCCTCGCATTCTTCCGATACAGAAGCCGAAGTGCAGCCGAGCACTCGGGCAAGGTCTTCGCATTGCCCACAGCGATCGCACTTGGCGGCCGCCCCGTGACTTGGCTCAAGCTCAAAAGCAAGGTCAAGAGTCATCTGAGAGCACAAATGCACATGCGAGCTGCTGTATGGGTCTTGGGCTAGTGGCTAACGGGGTCTTAGCAAGTTCTGTGGAGGCGTATTGCTTAGGGTTTAGTACTGTAGCGGCTATCTATTTCTTTATTAATTTATGGAGTCTGTGCCTGCCGAACTACAGAACCTACAGAAAACACTAACTTCGCGGAGCGGAATTCTGAGTTGACTACACAGGTTCTAGCAGTGTCCCAGTGCCGGCTTCTGATCAAGACTGGACCCAGAAAAAAGCACATCCTTCCATATCCAAAAGAACACGGCCAAAGCCCAAACAACACCGCAGAGCCCCGAATCTAAGCCCAAATTTAAGTTTAGTCGAGCGGAAGGCGACGCATCTCAAGCAAGTGGCGAGCAAAGATCAGCTCGCTCATCCTTTTGGACCATATCGTCGAGGCGGTGCGACCCTGGCAAGGATGCATCTGCTTATTTATGGGTCCTGGGGTTAGGTTAGGGGTGTACTCTGACAGAGTCGTAGGCTGGTAGGAATGCACAAATTATTCGGGATTTTGTTTTAGGTCGGGGTGTGGCTGGGGATTGAAAGTGCGGGAGTATGAGATGAGTGTTCGCAATTCTGCAGGACTTAGATTTTATCGGGGTTCCAGAACTTCAGGTTCAATTCAACTCAACTAAATAAAGGGCTCTTAGAGTTAGTAGCAAACCCGCCAATACCCTAAACCCCGAAACCCCTAAGCCCCTTAGAAGCGAAACCCCTAAACCCCTAACCCCTACGACCCTATAACACTTGGAAACCCAAGTCCGGACCGGCCCCATCTGCTAGCCCCAAAAGCCCTTAATTGCCGAAGGTAAGATCAATATGTCCCTCGGAACCCAGAAACCAAAGCAGCAGTGCGGCTACCTAAGCCTTTTGTCCCTAATGCCCAAAACCCCTATGGACCCTAAACTCCCTAAACCTTAGACCCCCCCTCCCCGAGCCAATCTCAGGTTAATCGTCGCAAACTGGCAAAAGCGTGCACTCCGTTCAGACACTGCTGCGAGCCTCGAAAGCAAACTTTTCCTTGTCATCCTTCAGGCGTAGCTTGTGGGCTTTCTTCTCCCGGGAGAGCAGAAGGGTTTCCTGCGTAGGCGGCAGAAGAACGGTTAGATTAAGGTTTGTGTTTTCGGATAGTGCTATATGTGTATATATATATATATGCATACACAAGCATGTTTGTGTGTAGTCTGTCTTACATATGTGTATATGGATACACCTATATTTATATAACTATGTATGCATGCAGGCGTATATGTGTGTGTGTGTTAATATAGTTATACATAGATGTATAGATGTATGTAGCTTGTTGTATATCATAAATTCACTTACTTACATATACATGCACTTAGGTAGAAACTGCATGCCTATTTAGTGCTGTCTTTGATTCTCGTAAAATCGCTTCACAACTATTTATCTAGTTGCTTTAATTAATTCATTAATTATCCAGATTTCCATAATTACTAATGACTTATCAGCACATATCCAAAAGACAAGGTGAAGGGGGGTGCACGAGTTGCAGCTCCAGACGTGTTTTATTCTTGCACATTCATCTCTATCTATTAGAGAGAACAAGACAAGACTACAGATACATATGATAGAGGAGTAGATAGAAATCAGAAAAGACAGAGCCGACATTTACAAGATTGGCGAAGAGGCTCACCCATAAGAAGCACATCGCTATTGAAACAAAGAACTGAAATCCTGATCCCTAGCCCCCTTGCCAACACAAAAACCCTCCAGCCAAGCCCGAAGCCCAAAACCAAGCTGAGCCCAGGATCCAGCTCACCGCCACATTCATAGATATCCGTAGCGGAGATCATCTCCGACACCTGTGACAGCACAAACCCCATGAGCTTGGAGGATAGGTCGTCGATCTTAAAGGTCTCCTCAGACTTCTGCATATCCTTCTTACTCAAGCCAAAGAGAGCTGCAGCGTCACCGAGATCCTCCGAATCCTGCACGGAGCTTGTCTCTTTGTTGCTGGAGGACGAGGACGAAGAACTGCCTGGGATGATGCACCCCGGTTTGCAACTGGCCCTTGCACGAGTCATGTTGTCACAATTAATTGCAGATAGGAAGCTATTCTTCTTTTTCTTCTTCTTGCTCTTTTCCTTCTTCTTTTTCTCCTTGCCGTCCTTCTTTTTCTTCTTATCCTTGGCGACCTTGTCATCGCCAACATCTTTTCCTCAGTTCAGTCTCGTTCTTGGCTACGGACACATGAAAACTTGCGATTGTTGTTGCATGTTCCCACCAATCGTCAGTGTTTATATTATCTGAGAAACAGCAACCAAAATGGGTCCGAAGCTCCACCAGCAAAGGCCCGGTCCAGCGATCTCACCGCCGTGCTCATCATGAAGGATCTCGCAGGATCCCCTTCCTCCGGCGGCTCGGGCATCACACTTCGGCTTGAGTTGCTCCTGCCAGAGCTAACATACGACCCACAAACCCTAAGCACCTAGAAGCCCTAAGCAACTACGGATCCGTAGCAAGTGGATGGACAGCACTGCAGCCAAACGGGGTCCTTGCCAAACCTTTCTGAACAATCTTCGCCATGGGCCCAGGGACAAAGAAAGACGATCGTGATCGTGCACAAACCACAACCGTAACTCCGAACCGACAGGAACAGGGAATTCGACAGCCAGTAGTTGATTAGGGATTAAGCTAAATTTTTCGCCAAGCCCCATTGACTTCCGGGCGTGCTTTTAAGAGCAGTCACATGCCCAAGCATTTCTGGCATTTCTGGTTTAAGCCAGGCCACACGACTCGGGAGGTATAACTGTAGCTCCAAAGCAAGTGACATGCCATGCGGAATCAGACACAGTCATGTCAGCCATCAACCAAGACTCTGCCCTGTATTTTTTGATGACACTTGGCGGCCCCCTGTTGCCAAGGATCTACAGCAGCCTGGCGACTCGTCGGTCGCGTTTGCGGCACTGGCTTTGAGACTGCTGACTCGGGGCACATAGTGGTTCAAAAACCCCTGGCTACATACATTTAAAGCCAGCACCGAGTTGGCCTTGCAAGCTGCTCGACTTTGTCTGTGGTTTAGCCACACAGACGAACTCTAAACCTAACTCTAGTCTAAGGTACGGAACTAGGGCTAATATCAATCAATTATAAATAACAATTATTATATTGCCATTACACACGACCGAAGGATCTATTAATATTAACTCGTAACCGTAACGATTAACAAACCTGAGATATAACTTACACTGAATTAAAATTAAGTAATGTTATACTATTACCGTAAGCCCCTAACTAAACCCGCACAAACCCAAGGCCAGGAGATGCATTCAAGCACACTGGTTGCAGGACAGAATTTCTGTTTCATCCAAGCGGCCATTGAATAATTTGGAAAACATAATAATATTAGTCATCCCATCCCATAGATTCGCATAGATCCTCGGTGCTGAAGTCCCTGTGGCCAGGCATATATCGTTGAATTTTGCACCTAAGATGCAATGGCGAATGACCCTAGAATGGGCGACCTCAGGAACGAAGCGACCATCATGTCATCGTGCGACAGCGAACAGAGGCTGCAGCGAGCAAAACAAGCATTACAGGGGTCGGGTTCGGAAGCGTCCAAGGCACATCCATTATGAATTTGGTATTAGCAGCCAACCAGTGAATCGAAGCCAGCAATCCGTCCTGAATTAAGATGATTGGCTGGAGGCGACAGCAATCTGAGGTATGAGGTGTATTATGTTGGGTTCTGGTAATCTCGTACAACGGTTGCAGCGTACACAGCCAGCCCAACTCAATCACTGAAGCTACAAGTAATGCCTTTGCCCCCAGTCAATAGACGGCTCTCGAAGATTCTAGAGCAGCAGCTGGCGTGAGTTAAATCCGGGTGACAAATAGTCTAAATTCTAAACTAATGGACGGGTGGCGAAACACGGCGAAACCATGCCAAGTTTCCGGAAGGCTCCCCAGGCAATGCCAAGAAACAGCTGCCTTGGTTCGTTAGCTTCTGCCAATGGCGCGAATCTGCGAAATATAGTCAGGCCAATAAAAGTCTACATGGAATGGAGCGATCACACTCTGAACCACGAAACACGACAGCAGCTAATGACACGAACCCTCTGTGCCTCCAGGAACGAAAGTGATTTATTGAACTCTGGTGTGCCAAGATACGGGAAGCTCGGATCAGCTGCCTGCCACCGTCGTTCCAAGAACTTCCCATGCCTGCAGAAGACACAGGAAACTTGTCCCAATCTCCATCCCATCATATATTCGCATGACTCGGCCACGAACCCCACAGGCACACAGGCTGACACAACCCCCGGAAGTAGCCCCTGCTAACCCCTCCTCACCGGCACCGTTCGTGACGACGGCCGGGGCAGTGGCAGGAGCTGCAGCTGCAGGAGCAGCCTCAGATACACTAAATTCGCTGTGAATCCCAAACCCAGTAGGTGCCCATCCAAGAAACCACCAGCAGCAACTAACTGGCTCTGTTATAGATCAACTGAGAAACCCAACCCGATTTCAGCAGAGGCACTGCACCAAAACCAAAATTGATCGGTCGCGTCACCCACATGTCCGGCTCCTGCCAGCAAGGCCAACAACAACAATTCACAACCACGATTCAGCAGCAGGCCTGCAATGAGACGAAGCCCGGGTCCAAACGAATCGGTTTGAACCTGTGATTCTTCAGGGAGTTTCTGCCGCCAATGAAAAGCACCTCGTCCAGGTCCTGAGTGATGACAGATTTTGTTCATGCAATATTGAATATTTAATGTCATGGATTAGAAAGGGAATGTCCTGCTCCAGCAAATCTCGCGACAGGCCGTCCAAAAGCCCGGGCAAGGTCAAGCAATTCAGGCGGATGCGCCCAAGGTCGGCATCATAGCGGAGCTTTACTATCTCCAGAACCTCAACCAAACATAATGGGCACCACCGACTAAGACTGAGATGTTCAGACGAGCGGCTGCAAAGGAAAACGATCCAGTAATGATCACCCCCTTCATCCATTCGGCAAGTCTCCCGTCCCGAGTTGCCAGGCTCGTCTCCCGGAACCTCATATATTGACTAAGCCAAATCAACGATCAGTACTGACAGGTGATACGTCCGACACACAATACGACCCAGCAAATCTGCTTAGCTTGCAAACGAGTCACACTGGGCCCATCCGTTGCCCAATATGCTTCAAAGAGCATATGAGAAACCGGTCGCTTCCAAATAGCATTGTCGGTGCCCTCGGCTGATGACTTGGATAACATGCAAACCCTGCCTTCAATCCGAAAGGCTTCCTCCCATGTACAATAAACTAAGAGGCTGCTGGAGGGATCCATATGAACTCATGATGACGGTGTTCTTGCTCAACGAAAACTTCTCCATTGTCTCCTGCAGGACATACGTAAGGGGTTCACTTTAAGGTTTAAGGGGTAGGGTTTAGGGATAGCTCCCAAAATTAAAATTATGAATTGATTAAATTAATTAAATTAAATGCACTCAGACAGCTCCTGAACACACTGCTGGCCAAAAAATTCACTGGCAACTTCTTGGGGGATATGCAACACGGACCGCACGTGGATAAAGTCCAGAAGCAGCAGCATCTCGCAGACGAACTCCTCAAGTTGAGGTGAACGAGGGCATCAAATGTGAGCGTGCAGTACTATCAAGGCATGAGCCAATCAAACAACAAGGCAAGCCACGGCCACTGTCGACACTCGTCGCTTCGTCCCAGGCCCACGAAATGGCCTAAACAAAATTTATGGATTCCAAACCCATTGCCATCACGGACACACTTTCATCCGAGGCACAAAGCATAGCATAGGCCATAGGGCAAAATCCTGCTGCACATCTGTAGACCTTAGAAATTGTAGCAGCGCCAACTGCCCACTGATGCAAACAACCAACCAATCCAGGGGCTCAGGTCTTGTCCGCATCGGTTGAGCAGACTCTCGCCGTCGTGGGTTTTCGCGTCCAGGTTTGCTGTGCGAAGTCCCTCCTAGGCTGATATTGAATGGACCCATGCTTCTTCTTAATTAAGTCGAAGAGCCTCGAACTTCCGATCAATGAATCAAGGCAAGGCTCTGAGCGAAGAGGCTTCGAGACGAACCCTGGTCCAAGTTCTAGAACGTCCAGGAAGCGTTCCGGGCTCGAACTCGACAAGTAGCCCGTCTCGTACACCCACGGCAGGATAGCATGAAAGCGAGGCTGCTCCATCTCCCCTAACTGGTCGACTGTGCAATGGATGCGTGATCGCTGATGGCTGACGTGATGCCTGATGCCTGATGCTTCATGCCTGAAGCCTGATGCTTCATGTCTGATGCCGCGGCTATTGTCATGACCCATGATTCCACTGAATTTCTTCCGGTCACAACATGTGGCTGCAGCTTGAAACAAATATTTGAGGGAGCACGCATTTATCTTAGAAGCACGTATGTCGAGGGAGCATGGCTTTCACAGCCTTTGATAGATTTGCCAGGCCATAGATGCATCATTTGCCAGCACACGGCTTGGAGCCTAGAGCATTTACTGGACGCGCGGCGGTTATGGTGCATGTCTCATGAAGTATCCACCCTGATTTGAGTACATTGTTGCTGAGGCCTCATGATGGATTCGCGTCTGGGAAGGAGAAGCAAAGCTCTATGGTGGTTCTGTCGCTGCAGTGCATCTAAAGACCATCCTGAAGGAGAAAGTCTTGGCACGTGAGAGGGAAGAGGAGGCCGTGGCCTCGGTGCTGGGTTGCGCTGCCGGTGATCCCTTATGCGATGTTGAGGACTGGAGTCGGGAGGACTGGCAAAATATCCTGCCGCTCTCTCAGTGAACGGAGAGCATGATCAGATGTGAACCTTTGCGGCTTGAGGCCGCCAGATGATCCGTGGGAGGTCTGGGCGCCACTGTCCTGAATTGCAACGGGCAGCCTTGCGTGGGGCTTATGTGAGGCACTCCTGACAAAGATCAAGGCCTGGGACGAATCAGCCATGGCCTCAGCATGCGGTGCAGATTTGCCATGAGCTGCCTCGCTCAGGCTCAGATTGAGAAACACCTAAAGACCCCAAAGGGCCATGGCCAAAAGGAAGGCAGAAACACCAACATGTAGGAACAACATGGAAGCCGCGGCAAGGTGACCCTCGACAATGGCGTTTCCTGTCGGCTGAAAGTGTGCTCCTTGAAAAGACTGCAATGTTCTGTTTTTAAAGCTGCTGTAGAGTTTTGGGCACTTGCATGTCGTACATGTTTGTGCGCTTTTATCCACTAGGTCTGCTTCTGAAAGCAGAAGATTTTACTTGCAAGCCCTGCGCTTGACAAGTGTGTCTCAAGCAACTGTGCGACGGCTCAGGAACGCAGCATGGAGGAATGGCTAAATCGGCCGCAGGAGCCTTAAAGCGCTGCCCGCAACGAAAAGGAACGGTCGCTGCGTAGGGCCCTTTGTGAGGCCACCGAAGGGGTTCTCATCACGGGAGGCCACGAAAACTGTTTGGAGCTTGGCAAGATGAAAGTTCCTTTGCAACGATTGCATGAAGGAATACTTCCTCATGAAAGTCGAGAGGTGGGAACAAACAGTGGCAGCCTCTGAGTTTCTTTCCTTCGGCTGCCAGAAGCCCCAAAAAACTTCCCACACAAGTCTTCACCACAGGTCGTCAATCCGCGCCGGGGCCAAGATTGAGACAGATAGCAGTTCTCCGGCAACTCCGTGGGAAAAGGCTGCTTTTGAGGTCCGTTTGCACTTGCGGACACATGTCCCAGGCACATGAGCAAAGCAGAGCGCATTTGGCTTGAGCAGTCTCCCATGCTCCTGCAGCGATTTGCGAGCCGGGGACTTTGTGCTGACAGGTGTGGGCCCTGGCGCCCTTGGCAATAAGGCAATAATCTCTGAGATTGTGGGAGGGGAGAGGTAGGTCTATGGGGTGGTAAGCGGACTCGGAGGCGGGGTGAGCGGAGTTGGAGGCCAAAGCCAACGACAAACAATTCCTTCACCAACGCGCCCAGCCCCCCAGCAGCGGGGGTGGGTGGGACAGGTTGGGGCGGACGGTGGGGTTCACTTGTCGTCGGATTGGATGTAATTTGAAGCACTAGCCGCCAAACTCTTTCAAGGGGCCGATCGAACGGCCTTAAGCCTTATCGCATGAGATGTCCGAAGTTCCGAGAGTCTTTGCAGCTTTGTAAAGCAGACCGCTTACCCTTCAAGGTTCAAACGACGAAACTCCAAGCCCTGTGGAGGAATCTGACAGTCCCGCGCGACTACACCTGTTGAGCTTGAATCCGTTCAGTCAATGTTGTTTTGTCCATATCCGCGAAGTTGTAAGTCACGGTTGCAATAAGACCTTTCAGAAGAAGCCAAGAAGTTGCGTAGTTTCACACCCTCATCAGCATTTCCTGCATGCTGACGTCCAGCAAAGACATTGCCCGCAGTTCTCATATTCTCATCAAGAGCCCGCTTGAAGCAGTATTCCTGCCTTTGTGTTCAATGTACTTACGGCTTGCACATTACGACAAAACGTTGATAATCAGGCTTCAGTCTACAACCAATTGCGTGCTGTAAGCCTGCACTGCAGCGGCATAATCTTAATCAAGCGCTTCAGCCCAGTTGTGCTATATATCGTCACTGGCAGGGATGTCCTGGGAAAAGTGTTCCTGCGGCCTTTCATGGTGGGGCAGTACCCAGGAATCCCGACGTGTTTCACTTTTAAATGCAAACGGCGACACCTCGAGGCGGGCGACCTGAGACTAGACAACGGGCCGTCGGGGTTGCGCACGTCTTTGTTTGTAATCATAAGCCACGAAGGCAACCACAACGCGCATGCTGCGTGCGTGCAGTGGTTGCAAAGTTCAGGTGTGGACAAGTCCGCAATTGATGTGGTTTATGGTTTCAGGCTTGGGCGGGATTACCACATGGGTGCACCCATAGCGCCGAACGAGATTCTGCACTATGGTGTGCACCATAGGTGGTTTCCACGCGTTGCTAAGCTGCTGCATCGTAGGCGCCGACAGAACAAAAGAACCACAGCAGTGTGGTTTCTGGAGGCGGATGCACGTAGCCAAACGCCAATGCACCAACTTTTTCAAGCCGTGAACGGTCCATCTCCACAGCGGCTCATCCGTTGGCTGGGATGGTACCAGTGGCGCAAAGGTTGGCGGTACTTTTGGAGCTATGGCCGTAGGTGCCTAGTCCAACTTCAGGGCTCTCAGTGCATTGTGTTTAAGGGCAGTGCCCTTCGACAAATGTATGAGAAGTCCCTGTCAACAGGCCATTACTCCCACTGGGATCTGAAGGTGTCTGGCGTTGTTTTCCACGGAGCATGTTTTGGGTACCCAAAGAGCCCCTTGTGGGTACCTGCGGCCACTGGTCGGAAATCATGGGCGGAGGCCAACGTGCCTGGAGAGAGGGCATCGCTGATGCCACGGCCCGCCGCAACGAACAAGACCGAGCAGGGTAAGGTGGGCAGCGGTAGCTAATGCAGGGTCAAGGTTTTGATGAGGCTCCACCAGCGCGCGTAAAGCGTCCGGAACCGTGGGCTTGCGCTGCGTACTTGCACGCACAAATCATGCGTCCTCAAACCGTGCGTTCTAACAAGAATTTTCTCGCACGATTCGTGCGTGAAGTAGCAGCAGATTCCGTGTCAACTTCTGCATCTTGGCCTGGCGTTAAAACTTGGCAGAACTGATCGCTATATAGCAAAGGTTGGGTGTGAATTATTTGGGTGACCAATGCATTTGTAGCTGGGCGGGAAAGATATGGCCTTTCCATGCTTGCCAAAACTCGCGTGGCTTGCAGGCGAAAAGGCAGAAGGCATTCTCCAGGCCTTCCGAAAAGCATTTTGCCCGCAAGCGGGAATGAGGCGGAGCACGCTTTCCAGGCGGGAAGGAGGCGGATGCGTTTTCCAGGCCTTCCAAACCGCATTTTGCTTGCCGGCGGGAAGGAGGCGGAGTGCGTTTTCCAGGCCTTCCAAAACGCTTTCGGCTTGGTGGGAAGGATGCAGAATGCGTTTTCCAGTAGTTCCATCAGAATTTCTGGGAAGAAAGGGGGGAATTCTAGCAGAACACGCTGAAAAGCTCGCTGTGGTTTAGATTGTGTTTTCCCGAATGCTACGCAGAAGGGTTCCCGTTTTAAAGGTTGGGGTCCAGGGGTCCAGCAGGTGACCAGCGATCGTGGTTAAAGCGTTCGCGAAGCGTCCGCAAGCATTCGCAAGCGTTCGCGAAGCGTTCGCGTGTGACGCGAGGCGTGTCGCGCAGCGCTGTTAAGGGGAAACTCCACAGAACGCGCGTCCCGACTGCGTTCTGAATCCGTCAAGCTAAAAGGGGAAAACTCCACCGGAGGCGTGTTCTCGCGTGTGACGCGAGGCGCGTCGCGCAGCGCTGTTAAGGGGAAACTCCACAGAACGCGCGTCCCGACTGCGTTCTGAATCCGTCAAGCT
>BGNK01002738.1:59637-87137 GCA_003297005.1 Symbiodinium sp. clade A Y106
TCGCGTGTGACTGCGTTCTGAATCCGTCAAGCTAAGGGGAAAACTCCACCGGAGGCGTGTTCTCGCGTGTGACGCGAGGCGCGTCGCGCAGCGCTGTTAAGGGGAAACTCCACAGAACGGGCGTCCCGACTGCGTTCTGAATCCGTCAAGCTAAGGGGGAAACTCTACCGGAGGCGTGTTCTCGCGCGTGACGCGAGGCGTGTCGCATCGCTGTTATAAGGGGAAAATCCACAGAACGCGCGTCCCGACTGCGTTCTGAATCCGTCAAGCTAAGGGGGAAACTCCACCGGAGGCGTGTTCTCGCGTGTGACGCGAGGCGCGTCGCGCAGCGCTGTTAAGGGGAAACNCGTCAAGCTAAGGGGGAAACTCCACCGGAGGCGTGTTCTCGCGTGTGACGCGAGGCGCGTCGCGCAGCGCTGTTAAGGGGAAACTCCACAGAACGCGCGTCCCGACTGCGTTCTGAATCTGTCAAGGAGGCGTGTTCTCGCGTGTGACGCGAGGCGTGTCGCGCAGCGCTGTTAAGGGGAAACTCCACAGAACGCGCGTCCCGACTGCGTTCTGAATCCGTCAAGCTAAGGGGGAAACTCCACCNTGGAGTTTCCCCCTTAGCTTGACGGATTCAGAACGCAGTCGGGACGCGCGTTCTGTGAAGTTTCCCCTTAACAGCGCTGCGCGACGCGCCTCGCGTCACACGCGAGAACACGCCTCCGGCGGAGTTTCCCCCGTAGCTTGACGGATTCAGAACGCAGTCGGGACAGGCCGTAAGAGGGGTGTGCCGGTAAAGAGGGTAGGTGTCGGGGGTCGCGAGGCGTGTCGCGCAGCGCTGTTAAGGGGAAACTCCACAGAACGCGCGTCCCGACTGCGTTCTGAATCCGTCAAGCTACGGGGGAAACTCCACCGGAGGCGTGTTCTCGCGTGTGANTTAAGGGGAAACTCCACAGAACGCGCGTCCCGACTGCGTTCTGAATCCGTCAAGCTACGGGGGAAACTCCACCGGAGGCGTGTTCTCGCGTGTGACGCGCGGCGCGTCGCGCAGCGCTGTTAAGGGGAAACTCCACAGAACGCGCGTTCCGACTGCGTTCTGAATCCGTCAAGCTAAGGGGGAAACTCCGCCGGAGGCGTGTTCACGCGTGTGACGCGAGGCGTGTCGCGCAGCGCTGTTAAGGGGAAACTCCACAGAAGCGCGCAGGGCTGACGCAAGACTTAGGCAGTTCGATGGGGGGAAACTCCACCGGAGGCGTGTTCTCGCGTGTGACGCGCGGCGCGTCGCGCAGCGCTGGAACGGGGAAACTCCACAGAACGCGCGTCCCGACTGCGTTCTGAATCCGTCAAGCTAGGGGGGAAACTCCACCGGAGGCGTGTTCTCGCGTGTGACGCGAGGCGCGTCGCGCAGCGCTGTTAAGGGGAAACTTCACAGAAGCGCGCAGGGCTGACGCAAGACTTAGGCAGTTCGATTCCCCCTTTGAGGTCCGGAGGCGTGTTCTCGCGTGTGACGCGAGGCGTGTCGCGCAGCGCTGTTAAGGCTGTTAAGGGGAAACTCCACAGAACGCGCGTCCCGACTGCGTTCAGAATCCGTCAAGCTAAGGGGGAAACTCCACCGGAAGCGCGTTTTCGCGTGTGAGCGCTCCGCACAGCGCGTCGCGACAATTCCCCTTTGAGGTGTCTTGCGCGGTCCCGACTGCGTTCAGAATCCGTCAAGCTACGGGGAAAGATAGGGGCTACGAACCCAATAGCAGGAGAAGGATTCAGGGCAGCATGAAAGTCGCATCAGCAGGTTTGCACGAGGAAACGCAGTGAGAGAATGGCTGCGGCGGAGCATCGACATGACGTAGCGACCGTACCGACTACATTGTCCTGATATGTCATGATGTATTGTTATTTTTTTTGATGACTTTTTTTTAATGCTTTTATGCTTTTATGCTTTGCTTTGATGTTTTTTTGTCCTTTCTTCTTCGCTTGCAGGTAGGAGTGTCGAGCGGTCACAGCGTCAGAGCGTAGTGATGTTGTGTCCTGAAAGTTCCTTCCCTCACTTCGGCATCAGACTCGGAAAACATCCCGCGACCTGCTGTCGCCTGGGATGCGTATGCCGCAGCCTCAGCGCTGTTGGTCCGCGCCCTGCAAAGCGTCGTGGATGACTGTCTTGAAAGCGACACGCGGCTGCACTGTCGTGGGCGCAGCCTTTCTGGCTCAGGATACAAGGTCATGTTTCTCGTGATGTTTTGNGTGGATGACTGTCTTGAAAGCGACACGCGGCTGCACTGTCGTGGGCGCAGCCTTTCTGGCTCAGGATACAAGGTCATGTTTCTCGTGATGTTTTGATTTTCACGTCAGAGCGTAGTGATGTTGTGTCCTGAAAGAAGGAAGGGAGTGAAGCCGTAGTCTGAGCCTTTTGATCCCGCGACCTGCTGTCGCCTGGGATGCGTATGCCGCAGCCTCAGCGCTGTNCCTGAAAGAAGGAAGGGAGTGAAGCCGTAGTCTGAGCCTTTTGATCCCGCGACCTGCTGTCGCCTGGGATGCGTATGCCGCAGCCTCAGCGCTGTTGGTCCGCGCCCTGCAAAGCGTCGCGGATGACTGTCTTGGAAGCGACACGCGGCTGCACTGTCGTGGGCGCAGCCTTTCTGGCTCAGGATACAAGGTCATGTTTCTCGTGATGTTTTGATTTTCATTGCAAGCAGGTCAGACTGTCGAGCAGTGAT
This sequence comes from Symbiodinium sp. clade A Y106, assembly GCA_003297005.1. NCBI lineage: Eukaryota > Dinophyceae > Suessiales > Symbiodiniaceae > Symbiodinium > Symbiodinium sp. clade A. Next base: position 62,334 of record BGNK01002738.1, read on the forward strand.
TGTNAAGCGACACGCGGCTGCACTGTCGTGGGCGCAGCCTTTCTGGCTCAGGATACAAGGTCATGTTTCTCGTGATGTTTTGATTTTCATTGCAAGCAGGTCAGACTGTCGAGCAGTGATTGTCTTTCGGGAACTCAAGCGCCCGCGGTCGGAATCATGGCACCAAAGCAGCTCCAGCTTGACGCTGTCCTCGGAGCGCTGCGTGCTTTTCATCTGCAACATGGGAGTTGGCCTAAGAGGAAGGACGCGCGCGCTGGAGGAGACGCGTTGGCTCGTAAGGTGTCAGTCGCAACGAAAACATGGGCTGGCATGTCGGCGCCCGAGAAAAAGAGGCTGCGAGGAAACTTCGCAGCCGAGGTGCAATGGCTGCTCCGTGAGATCCCTCTTGGCGCAGGAGGCCACGACCCCGCGTCCGGATGTAGGGGGCGTCTGCGAGATGTCTTGCGCGGTCTGCAAGTCTTCCATGGCGAGCATGGCAGTTGGCCCAAACGGGGAGATCCGCGGCGAGGAGCCGACACCTTGGCGCGAAAAGTTGGTGGCCTGCGGAACCTTTGGCAGCAGGTTTCTGAGGAAGATCGGGCGGAGCTTCGTGCTGAGTTTGCAGATGAGGTTGCCTGGCTACTGGGTGAAGATCGGCCGGACGTGGTCTGCGCGACTCTGAGGGAGGGCATGGATTTTCATGCGAAGCACGGACGCCATGCTCGCCGAGGGAGGGCTGGGCAGGTTCACAAAGAAGATGCCTTGGCGCAGCGAGTGGGGAGAGCTGTGCGTGTCGCGCGACATCGAGAGGAGCTGCGGCAGCAGTTTGGCGACTTCCTCGAGTCCTGGACGGACGCAGATGCTGCGCTGGATGCTGCGCTGGAAGCTTCGCGGTCTGCTTTGGAGGAAGGAGTGGCCTTCCGTGAGCAGCACGCTCGTTTCCCTCTTCGTGGCCGTGAAGCAAAACTCGAGGGGCTTCTGAGAGACCGCGGACGTATCGCCAGAGCGGTGCTTGTTGCGCAGCAGCATGAGGAGCTGCGGCAGCAGTTTGGCGACTTCCTCGAGTCCTGGACGGACGCAGATGCTGCGCTGGATGCTACGCTGGAAGCTTCGCGGTCTGCTTTGGAGGAAGGAGTGGCCTTCCGTGAGCAGCACGCTCGTTTCCCTCTTCGTGGCCGTGAAGCAAAACTCGAGGGGGAAGACTCTCTGGCGCAACGTNGCTTTGGAGGAAGGAGTGGCCTTCCGTGAGCAGCACGCTCGTTTCCCTCTTCGTGGCCGTGAAGCAAAACTCGAGGGGGAAGACTCTCTGGCGCAACGTATCGCCAGAGCGCTGCTTGTTGCGCAGCAGCATGAGGAGCTGCGGCAGCAGTTTGGCGACTTCCTCGAGTCCTGGACGGACGCGGATGCTGCGCTGGAAGCTTCGCGGTCTGCTTTGGAGGAAGGAGTGGCCNCCTTCCGTGAGCAGCACGCTCGTTTCCCTCGTCGTGGCCGTGAAGCAAAACTCGAGGGGGAAGACTCTCTGGCGCAACGTATCGCCAGAGCGGTGCTTGTTGCGCAGCAGCATGAGGAGCTGCGGCAGCAGTTTGGCGACTTCCTCGAGTCCTGGACGGACGCGGATGCTGCGCTGGAAGCTTCGCGGTCTGCTTTGGAGGAAGGAGTGGCCNGAAGACTCTCTGGCGCGACGTATCGCCAGAGCGGTGCTTGTTGCGCAGCAGCATGAGGAGCTGCGGCAGCAGTTTGGCGACTTCCTCGAGTCCTGGACGGACGCAGATGCTGCGCTGGAAGCTGCGGTGCAAGCTTCCCGGTCTGCTTTGGAGGAAGGAGTGGCCTTCCGTGAGCAGCATGGCCGACACCCGCGTCGTGGTCGCCAACCAGAGCTGGAGGCGGAAGATGCTCTTGCACAGCGTATTCAACGCGGCGTTTGCCTGGCACAGCAGGAGGAATCCATTGCGCTGGAATTCGTTGATTTCCTATCATCCTGGACGAATGAGATTGTCGCATCAAAGGGCTCCCTGGCGGACGTGTTCGGAGGCAGAACCGTGCTGGAAGTCTTGGAACCTCTTTCCTGTGGCTTGTTTTGCACATATCGATATTATGTTAGGCATGTGATAAGTTGCGATATAGATATATTTACAATCTCTCGACTTGGCGAGTTATATTACCGTACCTACTGGTGGTGGGTCATGAAGCATGCTTGCGTAGTCTCGACTTTTGAGGCATTCCCCAAGACATGATGTGTCGTGCCTACGCAGCTGGGAAGCTGTCGCCGTCACAGCGAGCACAGGATCGTCGCGCTGCTTGCTTGGAGTTGGCGATGGGCATTGTCCATGGACGCGTGGGTCCGGAGGCGCAAGAACAACTGGGTATGGTTGCCATGGATGGGACAGCACGGCGGAAGGCCCTAGCAGTAATAGCAGACCGCGCTTTGGACAGGTGGGATCCCAGTATGTCCTTCCGTGCCAGACTGGAGACGTTTTTTGTGGCACACGGCCGGTGGCCGGAAGCAGGTAGCCAAGTTAAGGAGGAAAGGAACATGGCCGCCGGTGTAAATTTGGTGCGCAGATTGCGTTTCGAGGCCCGGACGACGGTCCGGAAGGGCAGCATGGTCGACTATCACGGTGTCCTTCCAGACCATGTGCTGGATCTTTGGGAAGCCGCCAGTCCACTGGGTCCATTCTTCTGGTGGCCAGAGCACGCAGACTGGTACGTTCAAACGGAGGCTTTTTATTCCTTTGCGGGCGAGCTGCCGAAGATGGGCAAGCACAGCGCCGATGCGCTTCTGGCTNTGGGTCCATTCTTCTGGTGGCCAGAGCACGCAGACTGGTACGTTCAAACGGAGGCTTTTTATTCCTTTGCGGGCGAGCTGCCGAAGATGGGCAAGCACAGCGCCGATGCGCTTCTGGCTCGCAACCTCGGCAAGGTGCGGCGTCGTCTCTTGGCGCCCGGCAGGCTGCAGATGCGGCCCGGGGAGAGGACCCGATGGGAAACTGCGTTTCCCGGGATCTGGCGTGTGGTTCCTGCACGAGAAGCTTATTTTCCATCGGATTCGTTCAAGGATGCGGGTGGCGTGCCCGCGCTTCAGTAGCGGATTTTTTTTGGGTGGGAGCTGTTTGGTTTTCTCTGGTGGGCTTGTCTTTGTCTGTGTGTGTGTGTGTCTGTGCGGAGCTTTTTGCCGCGTGGCAAGCAAGATATGTGTGCGTGTGATGTCANTTTTTTTGGGTGGGAGCTGTTTGGTTTTCTCTGGTGGGCTTGTCTTTGTCTGTGTGTGTGTGTGTCTGTGCGGAGCTTTTTGCCGCGTGGCAAGCAAGATATGTGTGCGTGTGATGTCACTGCCCAGGCGAACGCCGGCAGTTTCGACGCTTGCCTGTGGCGGCTGGCATGTTTGCCTGCGAACTCTGTCAGTATACGACGGAGAAGAGAAGTGACATGCAGTTGCACTTCAAGGCCGACGGCTTGGGGCTGGAAATCTGAGAACGAGTCCGCGGGTTTGTGAGGGTCGCATTAGATCCATTAAATCTGACATCACGTCAGTGCCATGGGTGTGTATATTACGGAATCGATGTGTTGCCGTCTTAGTTGCCGTGTTCCGCGGCGGAGGACCAGCACATGCCATCCAGTGAATGCGACGTGTTGCGCGCCGAAGAGGAATATAGGAAGCGCATGATGTTCTATGAGGAGGAGCATGGAGTCTTGGCTTGGGCGTGGATGATATGTGTTTGTGTGGGTTCGTAGTTGTGAGGTGCTCCGCGTTGTCTGTTAGGTGTTAATGATAGATGTTGGCACTGGGAGTTGCGGGTGTACTGGTGGCTTGGAAGCTAGTGCAGGTCCATTTGCAGTGACGGGAGAGCAGATGCGCCGTGGTTTGGGCGCACATGCCTTTCATCAGATCCATTCCGTGCGCGGCGAGAAGGTGGAGCTTCGACGTTTGCGACCCTGCGTTGTGTGTGCGCGCGGCATGTGGTCGGAGCGCATGCGTCACATGCGCTTGTTCACGCCGCCCGCTAGAGACGAGGAGGACGCTTCGTACCAGGAGGAAGCGTCGGAGGAAGAGCTGCCGGGAGATGTGGAAGATGTCGGCGAGGTCGAGCGGACACAGGAGGCTTCGACCCCGTGTTTCGGAGGTGTCGGCGGAGGACCTGGTATGCTCGACGCCAGCAAGGTGAAGTATATCCACGACAACATTTTCGACTACAAGAAGTATCATGCTCGCTGGCCTTTGCTGCCCTATTCCGAGCTGATTCATAGCTGCGTGTCTCATCCCTATGGTCGCTACGCGGATGGCTCGCCTTGGTTGTGGCTTCTCCACAAAGCATCGGTTCCCGCTGAGCTGACGAAGGACACCCGAGTTTGGGTCTGTGCAGAATGCGCGGGCAGCTTGACTCGGAAATGCCCACGCGTTCCCAAGTATGCGCTGGCCAATGACCTTTGGATAGGACGAGTTCCGGCTGTGTTTCGTCCCAACAAGAAGCGATTATCGGCCATGACTTTCCTGATGCTTTCGCTGGGGCGGGCTGTGGTACAGAAGGTCATTGCAGAGCGCAGGAAGCCGCAGCGGCCAGAGGAGAAGCAGAAAGGCATGCGAGCCAACACGGTGGCTTTTCCTCAAGCGAAGATGAGAGAACTGGTGACTGCTCATTTGCCACCCAGTAGCGAGGCAGCGACCCGCTATCTGGCACACAGCCTTTCGATTGCGTTGGTTGGGGCGGATCCCGAGGCACCTTGCTTGCCGTTGGGCATTGGTAAACCGTTGTCGTAATTTCCTATGAAGGAACTGTGGGCTTTTGTGCAGGTTCCTTTGAATTTGCTCCTCTCATGTCAGGATTTGGAGCACGCCAAATGGGCGGAGATTCCAAAGGATGCGTACATGGCGGCAGCCAGATTCTTGGTAACGCACAATGTGGCGTACCAAAATTTGGATGTGAACGAGGATGCTGCGCATGAGCATTTCTTGAAGTTGGGCGAGGCAGTCAAGGCGCAGGCGGTGTCTATAGTGGTGGAGGAGGCATTGCCAGCCAAGTTGCCGGGTCCGGCCGAGCTGTCGGATGAAATTGTCCCGGAAAACATGGAAGAGTCTACCCTGACGCGATCCGGCGAGGACGAGGGAACTCTGCAACAACCGGAACATGATTTCGAAGAGAACGAGGACGAGGACCAGGAAACTTTGCCGGCGCTGCATTGCGTGGCTGCCGAAGTCACGTCAGCAGACCTGGACGTGGAGAGATCGTGCAAGGAGTTGGCTGCCAAGATTATATTTCTCATGAAGAAAGGCGGCAAAGACGCAAGCACCCTGGAGGCTGANGTGGCTGCCGAAGTCACGTCAGCAGACCTGGACGTGGAGAGATCGTGCAAGGAGTTGGCTGCCAAGATTATATTTCTCATGAAGAAAGGCGGCAAAGACGCAAGCACCCTGGAGGCTGAGGTCGAGAGTCTGCAGGGCACGGTGGCCTCCATGTCGCAAGCCGAACTGCAGCAGCGCATAGACGATCTAGTTCGTAGTATGGACGAGGCGGAAGGCCGTCTGCCTGCGCGACTTGGCTGCCATGTGATGTTTATACTGGAATATGTGTGCGTGTGTGTTGTTTTCGTGTGTAACGGAGCACATGAAAAAAAAAGTCGGTCTTGCTACGCATGTCAAGGTCTGCAGAGGCAGATCCGTCTTTGAAGCGAGTCCAGGTGGTGTACACAGGTTCGGAACCGCTGTCCATGTATCATGCCGAGTTCTGGCAGAAGTGCTTTCCGGAGCTGTTTCCATATGGAGATGGCGTTTTCGGTATTCGCCGCGCGACGCCTCTGACTTTGCGCGAGTGGGCTGCTTACCTGTTGGAGCGTGTGGAGTTGGAGTATGATGTCCCAGTTGTAGCTGACGAGCAGGAGCCAGTGTTGCAGGGCAACATGGCGGCAGGACAGCAAGCTGATCCCGGGGATGCGGGGATTGGAGGCCTGGTTCCTGATGGCAGAAGGAACGCGTCGACTGGAGGCATCGGCCCCGTCGACGGTGTGACTGGCATCGATTTGTCTCATGGCGCAAGGAGTGGGCAGACTGGAGGCATCGATCCTTTGAGCAGCGCGATGGGCGACGCAGGGTCAGCCGGTGCTGTGCAATATCAGCCTCCTGCGATTGCCCGCTGGCGGGCTGACTTCAATTTCATTGCCGTGGCCAACGATTCCTGGAAGCGCATGGAGTTGGTGCGGTGTGCTTCCTCCTATGTTCGACGTCGTAGTTTCAAGCAATCTTTGAAGACTGTTCTGGACTGCACCGCCGAGAAACTGTCCGATGCCGTGAGATTGCTGGGAGAAAAGGCAAACATGGTGGACGTGTTCCGTTCTAACAACGTGCATGCTGACGTCAAGAATGCGTTACTGGATTTACACCACTTTTCCAGTGAAGTAGTTGGCAGCGATGGCGCACGGCAGCAGTTGCGGCACGAGCAAAGTGGCGCGATGTTGTTACGGGGAGGCATCGATGGTTTCTTGACTCCGAACGTAGCAGATGTGCGGAATCCATTCATGGTAACTCTGCACGCCGGATGCGTTTCGCACCCTGATGGCGGGCTGGATGCGGATGGTCAATCCGAAAAATTTACGGTTTGTTTGCTGGAGGAGGACCGGGGAGGGGGGAGGTGGGATTGTTGTCATGGTGTCTTGTATTTCTGATTTATATATATATATATATGTANTGCGGATGGTCAATCCGAAAAATTTACGGTTTGTTTGCTGGAGGAGGACCGGGGAGGGGGGAGGTGGGATTGTTGTCATGGTGTCTTGTATTTCTGATTTATATATATATATATATGTACTTTGGCCCTTGGCTTGGTCAGGAACCGAAAATGCCTTCGGCGAAAAAGATGCTGGAAGTGGTTGCTAGCAACCCCGTCGCTCAAGCACAATTTTTCATAGTCTCCATGCAGTTGTTTTTGGAGCACGTGCTGGGCATCATGCCCTTCGACGAGCAGTTGTGTGCGAATGGCACTCGCGCTGGATGTGCATGGCCCGATGGTGCGGCAGCTACTTTTATGGGAGGCAGTTTTCCGGCGATCTACCAACTGCATGGGCCAATCGAAGAGCAAGCTCGACTCAGTGTTCATCCACACATTGTGTTGCACTTCGTGAACCGAGCTTCCAGTCGCTGGATCAAGTCAATTATGCGGTTGGAGACGGCCGAGGTCGTGTTGCGCAAACGAGACTAACCTAGTGTACGCCTTTCTAGTGATTCGTGTGGAATATCGTAGCAAACAAAGGGCCTCAACTTGAGTACCTGGGCTGCAGGCACGAGCACGGCTGGCGGCGTGGCAGGAGGCAACTTTGCAGGCTGTGGAGAGCATTATGTCGTCCTGTGCTTCGTTGTTGCCTTTGCAGTTGCGGGAGGGTCCTATAATGGACGATGTTCCTTTGTGTCCGTTGCCGTACACAGCCAAGTGGCAGAAGAGTGATCGTTTTGACGGGGAGCTGGAGGAGGCGGTAGGTGAACAGCGCGCCGTTCAGGGGGAGATGTTGGCGCAGGAGGCCGCGACCCCGCGTCCGGCGCAGGAGGCCGCGACCCCGCCTCCAACCCCCCCGCAGGATGCCGTTCGGGGCGAGATGTTCCGTCGTCCCCTGGTGCCCGTCGTAGAAGGCTACGTGGATGGTCATGTGCGGAGGGCTATGGAGGCTGCTGGAGATGTACCGTCTATGCAAACGGCTCCGAAGGTGAAAGTTCGAGACTTGCCATTGACCGGCGCTGTTATGTCACGCCTACCGCACTATCGCTTATTACCACGCCTGGAGGGACGTTGCAGTTGTCCCATTTGTCAGGAGAAAGCTGCTGAGTATGACCGCCTGCGGACCGGTGCGGTGCAGCCGGACGTGGAAGCTGCCGCCTTCCGTGATGCATTTAGTGAGGATGTGCGCGCCGTTTGTTGTCTGGCGGGTCATCTGCACGAGCACCAAAGCACGTGTTTCAAATATGCTCCGGAAGGTAGTCGACGCAAGCCGCAACACTGTAGGTTCAACTTCACGCACTTCGTGTCTTTGCCATGGAAGGATGAAGAGTCTGGCGCGACGAGGTTGCGAGTCGTCGCCCGGACGGGCAAGGAACCGAAACTTCCCATGTGGCCTGGGGACTCTCCGCCTGTGCCATCGGGCAGAATCGAAATGTCTGCGGCGTATTTTCGCGGCAGAAGCACGCTTGGAAGTCGCGTGGAGATTTCCAGGAAGAGCGCAAACCGTGGACGGGTGGTGACTGTCCAGTTCAATCCACGTGAAGGTCAATGTTATTGCGCGGCTCTGCTTTCATTTATGATGCTATGGCTTTTGGTACTTGTCTTATGCCTTGAGAAGCAACAGATAAAAAAGGGAACAAAAAAAAACAAATGCCAGCGCATCGGGAGGTGGGTATGGCATCTCATCGAGGTAATCTCAATTATCAGGATTGCCGGCGCACGCTCACTGATGGCTTTGAAGAGGACGGTGTAGATTATCTACGCATGGTACTCAGGCACTGTCCAGCATTGTTTTGTGCGGTTTCCTTTCTTGGGGCGGGCAGTGAATGGAGTGGTGTACTTTGCTTTAGTAAGCATCTGATTTCGTGAGGATGATGTATTTCATGGCATACCGGTTCGTGGCTTGGTGACTATACGCGTGCAAATTCAATCTGTGCGCGCTGCTCTCATGTCGTTTGTGGATGGGTTGAATCTTGGTATGACTGCAGCAGACAGGTGCAGAACGGCGGAGATGCTTGCTTTCTATATCTCACCGGACCACCTTGGAACGCTACGAATGATTTGTCGGAGCATGGCCTTTGTTGAGGTTAAGCGTCAGGGGACGGCAGATCTCCCTCGTGTAGGTGATCGCGTGCTGTCGCCTGCGCAGCGACAACTGCGGTCGTTGGTTCTGGAATGCGTTGTCGAAGGCGTTCGCGCTGGCATACAGACTGGTTTTTACACGTGTAACTACAGCGCCAAGCCTTCTATGACGTGTGGTCCTGTTCTCAAGCACATGACGCATGGGATGGCGCAGTTGGAGGCGCGCTTGGAGACAGAAGCGGCGGAGCGTCAGGCGCGACGTGTACTGGCTGCATTTCCTGCAGGTCAGGCTCCTTTCAACGTGCCGGCGACTGGTGAGGAACCGTTGCAAGGCCGCTTCACTGAAGAGGAGCGAGAATGTCGCAGGCGCTTGTGTCGCTTGTGGACGGCTGCGAATCAAGCGGTGATGAAAGGCAACTGCCTCATGAGCATGCAGCTGTTGACGGGCCGGGAAGTCATTCGAACACATCGATTCTGGCGCATTATGATGAAGCGAGTGGTGTGGGGTCTCATCCAATCTGATCGCGATCGCGGATTGGGATGCTCACGGAAACGATCAGGAGGCAACGGCCCCGATCGCGACAGCGGGCCCGATCTCGTGAGCGGGGAAGGAAGTCGTGCACGGAAACGATCGGGAGACAAGGGCCCCGATCGCGCTAGCGGGCAAGGAAGTCTCCATGGTGGCACAGCATCAGGTGCCGTTCCTTCCGATGTTATGATGGGAACGGACCAAGAGCCTGTGACGGATATTCAGGTCTCGGGCGGAGTGGCTCGGCTGCGCAGCACGTCCTTCTATGAGGATTATTTGCATCGAGGTTCGGAAGAGCCTCTGGCATCCATGTCTTTGTATGTCTACGCCATGCACGTGGCCTGCGTGCACGTCAGGCAGTCTGGTCATCATGTCCATGGTGAGTTCCTTTTCGAGGAGCACTATTGCAAATCCAAGACGCATGTGCAAGTTCTTCAAGGAGAGCCGCGGGTGCCGTATCTGCATGGCATCACTGTTCCAAGCCGTTCAAAAGACGCATATATGAGGGCGGTGTCACACCTGTGTCTTTTCAAACCACATCGCTGCTGTCGGAGTGATGTTTGCGGCCATGCGGCTGCCGTCGACTATTTCCGATGTGCTACGGTGCCCTTGGAATGGAAGGTTACAGAGGCCGAATTGCAAACCTGCGCCGATCGAGCAGATGTTCCTCGGCTCGTGTACAGATACAAAGCCTGTGGCATGTGTGCTGGGTACTTGAAGGGGTGCCGTGTTGAGGGATTGCGTCTGTCGTCTGCTGCAGGTAAAGTTGACGACCGCGCGCCGATGCGCGACGGCATCTTGTCCGTTTGTTGCTGTAGGTCGTTGCCACCACATGTGTGCGAATCATGGTTTGGGATTTGCAAAGCTGTCGTTTCTGATCTGACCGACTGAGGTGGTGGATTTGGATTCAGTGCGGACTTTTCATTTACCCGAGCATAGCTCCAAGCTTGCAGAGGGCGAGTGGCTGCTGGGATTCCTGCGAAAATCTGCATTCATTTTTCGACGCAAAAAGCGGCTGCGAAACAAGGAGCGTGGCTCTTTGAGATGCATGCCAAAGTTTAGTGCGCGTGTCATACAGGGCATCCTGGACTATGTCGGTTACATCTTGACTGACAACGCAGAACCGATTATTCTAGCTTCGAGTCCAGGTCAGCTCGAAGCTTGCCGTAAGCTCTGCGGAAGAGACGCGCTTGTTTTCTCTCCAGGGTGGCATTGGGAACAATTGTCCGCTGCGGAATACAATGGCTTCATTTGCCGGAATGTCAGCGCCAATCTGGACATGATGTGCGAGGCCCGCAGTCGTCCTCGACCTGGACTACTTCATCCGAATGCTGCGTCAGATGACGTCGGATTGAAGGGCGAAGTGGTGGAAGAGGAGTATCGCGATGCGGTAGAAGACGTGGTGGACGGGGATGTCGAGCCGCAGTCGGTTCTTCGTCCGGAGTTGCGTTACAAGCCGGTCCTGAAGGTGAAGAACAGCGATGTGGTTTCAATTGTGCATCGTCTGGAGTTGCCATCAGGACCTGCTGATAGTATTTACGCGAATGAAGGAGAAATAATAAATGTATTCCCTTTATGGTAGAAGGTTGACTACGGCATGACACAAGTATTTCGGTGAGGACCTGGCCGCAAGTCTTCGTTCACGAAGCGCTCTGTTGCCTTCATCGAACAATTTGCGTCCAAGTATGAGGCCATTCGCGAAACTAGGCCGTGTCATGGAATGGTCGACAAGATCGGTGCGAAACACCGATCGGATGCAGTTGCTTTTGCTGCACAGCAAGAAGTACAAGCACGTCGGAAGGCGGTAGAAGAGAACCTGGACATGTGCTCTGAGGATTCCGCGGACGATTCCGATGTGGGTCATCCTCCTAAACAAGTCGCTGGCGAGGCTGTCGAACGTTGGATGGAGATCAAGTCGCCGGCAGCGTATGCCATGGAGCGACTACAGCAACGTCTTCCAGCTCCTCAAGTTGGTGGCGGCTATGCAATTCCGGCGGACCAGTACGATGCTGTGATCCTGGCAATGGCGCCGCTGCAGAAATTGTGGCTGGCAGCAGGGGAAGCTGGGCTTCGGTCGGCTTTCGGCCGTTCCGACCAGTTGGGAACCCTGCTCCCTTTGGTTAAGCCCGCAGCTTGGGATTCTATGCACGGCTGTCTGGTTCGTAGCTGGCTGTTGGTATATGTGTGTTGATTTAGGCATTCGACCTTTTGAGCCTAGATACAGTCTTCAAGTGAGGACATGGTCGGCCGCATGTTTTTCCATGGGCCTGGAGGCAGTGGAAAGACGTACATGCTGACTCAAGTGGTACTTCCCGTTTACGAAGCATATCTGCCGTCATGTGCCAGAGGCGTGGCTGCGCAGAACTCAGCAGCTCGCCTGATTCGAGGATGCACCTTTCATTATTTGGCTGGGCTTACCAGGAATCAGGCGCTCGCTATCAAGAAGCCGACGAAGCAGCGTTTGGCGGCGTTGCTTCGGCGATGGCAGCGGCTTGTATTACTTTTCATGGATGAGATTTCTTTGACGCCTCCTCCTTTGCTGGCCGTCCTGAATGCGTCCGCTGGATGGGGTCGACAGGAAATTGCTGCACTAAAGGATGTGGCAGACTTCCAGGAGCGTCCACTTGGTGATGTCCTGTGTCAGATCATGTCAGGCGATTTCCTGCAGCTCAATCCGGTACTCAACCACTCGCTAATGGAGGCATGGCTTCAAGTCAAAATATGATATCGACGGGCCAGTCCTCTGCTTTCATGACATGGACACATGTGAAATTGTACATTTTCGGTTGCGGAGTGGGTACTGCGTTTTAGTCTGCTTGCTCTTAGGGGGGTTGCCACGAAGACGTGGAAGGCATCGACCTCGCGTTTTCCACCGGAGAAATGTTGCAGGCTTTCGGCGTCGTCATCCCTCGCAGCCCGCAGTATGAGAACTTGGATGCTTCCGTAAGATTGCAGAAACAGCGTCTGGATCAGGCCGGATACGATATCTTCAAGAAATTCATGTCCCAGACGGTGCTATTCAGAGGCACGCACCGGTTCAAGGCGGGCGATCCTCTGGCTCGCCTGTTGGAGCACATGCGTCTCGACGGCTGGAATCCTCTGCCGGAGGACTTGAAACAGGAGGTGCGGAAGAGCGTGTTTCGTCCAGATGTTGGGGATTGCCGCCTGAACAGCGATTACATCATGAGGGACGAGCAAGGTCGTCAAGTAGGGCCAGTTGGTTTCTTTGCTAACGGCGTATTCTCGGCTGTAAACTGGGATCAAGTAGCCCGGCTCCAGCAGATATGCGCATGGGAATCTGCTCGCTCTTCCCGCGGTGTCAGCGCCTGGGTCAATACGCGAACAGGCAAACCGGTGCGCGTGCATCGATCTTTTCCACCTGCTGCAGGGCGGAAGTGGGCCGCCTTGAGTACAAACGCAGACATGGCTCAGGCAGGAGGCACCGACCCCGCCAAGACGTTGCGGAAGTGGTCTTCTCGCTATGACGCTGCGTTGGAGTTGGCAACTGATTTCAGGTTTCCCAAAGGCCAGCTCTTGTATTATGTCCAGGCGGTAGATTTGGTGCATCAGCAAGAGTTTGCTCGGGACGAGGAGATCCTCCGCGATGCACTAAAGATATGCAACCTTGGACACAGTGGCAACTTGATGTCTTTTCTGCCATTGCACGTGGGCCTGCGATGCAAAATGACTAAAAAAGTCATGGCACCTGAGTTGGTGCAGGAGTGTCCTTGCGAAGTTCTGCGCATCAATTTTCATCCGCAGGAACGCTTCGGCGTACCGGGTTGCCCGCCGGGCTTATCGCAGCCGCCTGCGAACCATCCGGCCTGGGAGACGGGCTGGCTGGTGTTGGATTACCTCCCGCAGTCCATCACTCTTCGCATTGACGAGTCTGAGGAGGCGGGTGTGAGTGTTTACTTTGTGATAAAGTATCCTATTCTGTTCGCGTTTGGTTTTGCTGTGTGTTGGACTGGCAGCATCTCCTGGTGAGGATTACACTGGCCAGGGTCTTCCGGGTGTCTGGCATTTGGAACCAGTCAGTGATGACTTCAGCATGAGCGTGCGGCGGGGAGGTCAATTTAGTTTGACCGTGACGCGGGTGCAGTTTGGCTTGGCGCCAAGCAAGGCAGGCACGTACAATAACGCACAGGGGAAGACGATTCGTGAGGCGGATGGCAGTGCTCTGGGTCATTGTATCGACTTGACGAGACCTGACTATTTCACTCATGATGAATACACGCAGCATGTCTACATGATCTTGGGACGGGCTCGATCCATGCAGTGGAGCCTGTTTCGCAACTTGCCCACCACGGCTGACGGCGACGTTGACTTCGCTGTTTTCGAAAATGGCCCGCCTGCGTACATTGCACAGTTCTTGCGTGAGCTGGAGGCGGGGCGCGCATCGCATGATGTGACATCACACAAAGGATCGTTCTCTGTGCATCGCATGATGTGACATCACACAAAGGATCGTTCTCTGTGCGACATGCATGTGTGGAGAAATGCACGCACTGAAATGATGAGAGTTTGTTGGGTGGTTTAAAATAAACGCAGGCCTGCGCTCAGTCTTCGCGAGCATCCGTGGAAGAATGTCGGAAGCTGCTGGGTGTGTTTCCTCGATCTGATGTCCTTCCACGACCGAAGACACGAACGGAAGAGGGTGATTTCCTATATGAGCACGATGCGTGGGCAGAGGCATTGCGGCTGTCTCTGCCGCAGAATGCAGAGGGAACCGACGCGTCGGCTGAAGGCATCGACCTCGCGCGCGGATCGGCCGCTGCTACATCCGCAGGCGCTGAAGGCATCGACCTCGCGCGCGGATCGGCCGCCGCAAAATCCGCTGGCGCCGAAGGCAGCGACCTGGCGCGCGGACCTGCCGCTGCAAAATCCGCTGGCGCTGAAGGCAGGGACCAGGCGCGCGGATCTGCCGCTGCAAAATCCGCTGGCAATGAAAGCAGCGACCTCGCGCGCGGATCTGCCGCTGCAAAATCCGCAGGCGCTACAGGCTTCCAGCTCGCGAACTCTGGCAAGAAACGCGGTCCGGATCAGCAAGTGCTTAGCGATACAGATTTCTTGGCGGAGTTGGATTTGAAGCCAAGCATGACTTCCTTGCATACGGTTACTGCGGCGTATTGTCGTCGACACCTTCGATGTCGTCCACTCGTTGCAGACGCAGGCAGGGGGCAGCGAGGGAAAGTGCGGGCATGGCTGCAAGTATTATGTGAAATAACATCCGTTTGCAGGTGGGATTGCTGTCGCATGCGGTCGCTGTATGTGTATGCGAGTTGTTGTGTGCGAGGTGGCGGCGGTGACTGTTTCTTTCTGGCAACCGCATGTGTGTTGCAGATCGCTATGCGCGATGGAGAGACATTTGGCACGCGCTGGGCTGACATAATATCCAGCCGGCTGCGTTGGGATGTCGCCTCTCGTCGGGACCTTGCTGCCGTGCTTCGAAGGATCGTGGCAGAAGAAGTGCGTGATTGGCCCGCCGCGAAACTGTTGCAGTGTTTGGTGAATTGTCTTCATCGCGAGGCTTCTGGAATGTGGTTCGATCACTGGAGTGCCGCAACCTACTTGGAAAGGTCACCGTTTCGTTTTTTGCTCGAATGCAATGACCTGGTGCAGGTGGACGTCACCAATTCCGGGGTGGCGGTGCATTACAAACGATTGGACGAGACGGACGTGACGTCGGAGTACGTCCTAGATGGTGTGCTCTTTTTGTTGAATCTGCAAGAGCTGATTGCCGGGCATTTAGAATGCATGGGTGATATGCATTGGGGTGAACATCTCGATGTCGCGATTCTAGAGGATAAGTTGAACGTCGGCTTCTGTCTCTTCGGCGATCGAGCTTATGGTGCGGGCGGAAATGTCTTGTACCGGTACGGACGGACGGTTGCGCAACCGGACATCTGGATCATGCTGCACTACATTCAAGATCAGCACTTCCAGGTCGTGTTCCTGAAAAGCAACGGGCCTCCTAGATGCTACTACACAGATGCAGAGTTACCTGATGCGTTACGTGAAGGCCCGCTACTTCAGTGAAGGTATGGCAATTATGGTGTCTTGTCCGTGAGCTTGCATTGCGTGAAGGCCTACGATTCGGATGAAGATGTTCGCAACAGTGTCTTGGCATTGTCTTGGCAATATGAAGGGGGGNAGTGAAGGTATGGCAATTATGGTGTCTTGTCCGTGAGCTTGCATTGCGTGAAGGCCTACGATTCGGATGAAGATGTTCGCAACAGTGTCTTGGCATTGTCTTGGCAATATGAAGGGGGGGGGCGGGTCGTGTCACGAAATGTCTTGGATAGTTGATGGGCATTGTGGTTGGATGGAGCAGACTTGGACTCTCACATGATGCGTGATGTACTGGCAATTGTATTGTTGGAGAGTGTTAGGCTGGAACCTTTGCCAACCCTGTGGTTTGGCAGGCGAGCGCTGTCATGGCATGTTTTTACATCGTCATGATCTATGTCATTACGGCGGCGTGAAAACAGTCCCTGGTCCGTGATGCTTGACGTGTGTGCATGTGCCAGAAGCGTGGAACGTTGGCATTTCCTTGCCATGTTGCTATGTTTCGTGCTCAAGATCTTTCGAGCTAAAGTTCCATGCGAAACATCGCGCAGAGGCTGTCGGCCGCCCTGAGTCCAAGCGCAGACATGGCTCAGGCAGGAGGCACCGACCCCGCCCGGACCGCTCAGGCAGGAGGCACCGACTCCGCCCGGGCCTTGTCCAAACAGCAAGAGACGGTGTTTGCAGGTGTGGTTGATGCCAGGAGCAGTGCCTTCCAGGTGCCAGCCATCATCGTGGACTGCCGTGTCAAAAAGGTGAAAAACTTTTACAAGATGGCCGGCTTCGCACTCGATTGCGAGCGGGGAGGCCTGTGGTTCGAAACCATAGGCCAGCTGCCAGCCCTGCAGGCGTTGGGTGACAAGATGAAATGTGGCAGTTTGGTGATGTTCAGCAAGCTGAACATTAAAAAATCCGCATACCACAGCGGCGGTCGGTATCTTGATCTCAAGGCTGGAACGACCGTGTCGGGTCTGCCGCCTGTGCATGTCCTTTACAAGGATCTGCAGCTCGCTGGGCGCGAAGGCTTCGCCTGTAACTCGAAGATCGCGTTGCTGCAAGGCCTGCGCCGTGGCCAAAAAGCAGATGTGCTGGGCAAGGTCACGAGCGTCACGGTTAAGGATTTGAAAGATGGCAGCGTGTCTTGGCAGTTGCACAGGATGTGTTACATGAGATGTCAGAGATGTCATGCGCATCCGTCTGTCATAACTTCGAATGTTCGAGGCAAAAGGTGAAGTTTGGCTGAAAGACGACAGCGACCGGATTGTTTTGTGCGAGATGTGGGGGAAGACGTTTGCAAGTTTGGCAAGAGACGTAAAAGTGGGTCAGGCTGGTGTACCGAAACATAGTGCTTCTTCGGCTAGGCTTGTACGTGCATTTCCGATTCGGCCTTGCGTGGAGGTGGTTCGCGCCATCAACTTTTCCGTTGTGACGCATGACGGAAAGTCTACTTCGCTGACCGGTGAATTTTTCGCGGACAGCGAGCGCGGTTCTGCCATGTTCGAAGTCGTCCTTGCTGGCGAGCAAGTTGAACGGCTGGCGTCCGTCAAGGAAGAGGGAGGAGAGGCCATGTCGACTCCTTGGACGGCACCGCAAAGCTCGAAAATGTCATACACCGGGACGTGCTTCGTTTCTTGTTTGGCGTCGATAAGGAACTGCATGGTAGTCTCCTCGACAGCAGACACGATGGCGTCGCAGGGTACTGCGGCCGCATCCGAGAGTGGTTCTTATGCGAAGGAATCCTTGAAAGAAGAGATTCGGGTTTTCGTACCTGGTGTTTGGCTGACAGATATTCGAGATCAAGATCCTGTCTTCCACGTCTGCGAAAGCAGTCATCTCAAGATTGATGCCAGCACTGGACTCTGCCGCAAGAGCAGCGAAGGTTGTAATTGCAACGCATCTGCTGAGCCGCGTCTCCTGACTAGCGTGACTCTCGCTGATTTCAGTGGCAGCCTGCGAGTGACGGTGCAGGAGGCTGAGTTCTGCGTCCTGGTTCGGAAAAGCACGTTGCTAGACGTGCAGAACGCGAT
Organism: Symbiodinium sp. clade A Y106; assembly: GCA_003297005.1. Classification (NCBI taxonomy): domain Eukaryota; class Dinophyceae; order Suessiales; family Symbiodiniaceae; genus Symbiodinium; species Symbiodinium sp. clade A. The sequence continues at coordinate 79,715 of BGNK01002738.1, forward strand.
CCAGGATACGGGGATATCTTCTCTGACTTTCCAAACACGGTGCGATGTGATACTGGGCGCCAACAAATATGTTTCCAGTGGAGACTGGAATCACGTTCAATTCGAGGTGGGACTGTATAATAACCCTGTGCTGTTAAGCTTAGTCTTGACATGTCCGTGTTCGAGTAACGAAAACAGGTGTTGCGCGCGGAAGAGCACTTGTTGGCACTCGTGAATACGGAAACGAGGCCTTTGCCAAGTTATGTGTACTTGACGGAGGACGTTACTCGCTGTCATCACTATGTAGACTTGTAAGGTTTCTTTGTGCTCTTGTCAACTTGATGTTTCCAGTTCGAGTTCTCTGTACTACCGAGGCAGCACATGGTCAAGTCATCGCGTTGTCCTCGCTCGCGAAGGTGCAGGAGAGTCCGGGCGGGGCACGTGTGGAGGAGGCAAATGGCGTCGTGCCTGCAAGCGTCTTCATGTTGGTGACGGCGCTGGACAAGGCCAAGGCGTTGCAGTTGGACGAGAAGATCATCCAGGTGTCGCACGACCGTGTGCGGTCCTTGCTGCACGCAGACGAATCCGCGGAGTTTCGCGTGGAGGCACTTGCCACGTTGTCAGACATGTTTGTCTTCAATATGCAGAACATGATTCGGATCATTGTCGGTAGCTTGCGTTTTCGAAAGGGCGTGTGTGTGTTTATAGCCGATCGCATATTTCCGCTACCTGATGGGCTTTCTGAAGCAGATGCAAAAAAGATCATGGAGACAGAGATTGGCAGCGTGGCCGCCGTGGAGAAACGCAGCGGCGAACGACGCGGGGCAGAGACTCTCATGGAAGCGACTCCGGCCAAAAAGCCATATAAGAAATATATGGCTTAAAAACAGCGCGGAGCATGCAGCCGCTGCCTGTGATCTTCAGGAGGCCACGACCCCGGGGATGGCTGGCTCTCTGTTTTAAATTCGTCAACTTGCTACTATGCTCCTCGGAGCATGGTGCCACACTCTCTGAGTGACGGAAAAAGATACAAAACGCGGTCTCGTTCGTGCATCTGCACTTCAGCACCGCGTTGCCGTGCATTATGTTTAGGCCCGAGTCTCTCCTTTGCTCGCTGCTCGGTTCTCTAGGACCAGCTTCCCATGACCGCACCTTTGACCCGTCATGCGGTCTGGCGCCACACTGGCCTGCTAGCAGCAAAACGCGACCCAAATCTTACTGAGGTGTACGTGCGAGACGTGAGTCTGGGATACCAGAGCTCCTGCTCCGAGCTTTGCCAGGAGCCCGAGGCCGAGGCCCAGTCCCGTCATCTGTGGCAAGAGCAGAACCGCCGTTCCGATGAGTGTGCCTCCATTCCTGACAGTGACAGTGGCACGGCGGCTTTGGAAAGGCCACGATGTGCAGTGTTTGCTGAACTTTCTGATGCGCAGAAGGAGGCTCTTTGCGGATCGCTGTCTTGGGATGCAGGCTCTACGGAACGATTTTCTGTTTGCACCCGAAAGCGCCTTCGGGAGGTTGAGGTCGCTTTGAGTGGCGTGTGTGGCAGACTGGATCACATTGAGCAGCATAGCGGAGCTATCATTGGGGCGCGGTGGTCCAAGTCTCTTGAAGGACGTCTGCAACATGTTGAGGCAGCTCTCCTGACCAAGCCGTCCGTTAATGGACGATGCTACTGGCTTGCCTCGTAGATCTCGTTTGATTTTGTGGGAGTCAGGGCATGGTTTCTCACAACATGTCAGGAGGCCTCGACCCCGTCATAATGTTTACAGGACGTCTTGGACTCGTTTGATTTTGTGGGAGTCAGGGCATGGCTTCTCACAACATGTCAGGAGGCCTCGACCCCGTCATAATGTTCACAAGACGTCTTGGACATGCTTCCNTGTTTACAGGACGTCTTGGACTCGTTTGATTTTGTGGGAGTCAGGGCATGGCTTCTCACAACATGTCAGGAGGCCTCGACCCCGTCATAATGTTCACAAGACGTCTTGGACATGCTTCCAGGCTTTCGTATTTCCTCATGTGTGATGGAGTACCAGAGATTTGGTTCCGTTGATGCCGTCCAGGCGGTTCAACAACATACGAATGATATGCCGTTTCGACTGAGGTCACAGACTGCTTCGAAGCGAGNTATTTCCTCATGTGTGATGGAGTACCAGAGATTTGGTTCCGTTGATGCCGTCCAGGCGGTTCAACAACATACGAATGATATGCCGTTTCGACTGAGGTCACAGACTGCTTCGAAGCGAGGGTACGCAAAAGTCTCACGGGGAGCAGTCGACGCTGTCTTGCGAAAGCTGCATTCCGCCAGTGGATTGTGTGGGTAATACTCGCGAGGCCACTCTCTGTGTGATGTCATTCCGAATGCGCTTGCACCGCCTGCGACTCAGCCTCTGTCCGCCACATGTATGCGCTGCAATTGCAGCCTGCGTGCCTGTCTTCCCTTGCATAAGTTCGGGCTCTGCTGGGTAGTAGCAGTATGGCAGCCGTTGTTGAGCTTCCCGTGCAGCTCTATCGCGATGCTGTCGAGGAGAGTCTCTTGCTTGATGCGTACCGTACTCTGATCGAACGACAGCAAGGACCCTCTGTTCCACCGCCGTTGTCTATGACGCCGCTGAATGACCTCTGCCTTTTTGCGAAAGAGACACTGACGATTGAGAATTGGAATGTTTTCGCTGCATATGCCAAGGACCTCAGCGAGGTACTGCCTGCTCCCTCCCATATTTCGCTTCCATGGCCTATCGAGGATGCACAGGGCTTGTGCACTGCCTCCAACAGGTACGCCATGGCCGTTTTGGAGGAGCGTACTGGCACACTCTGGACGGCGGTCAGGCTTGTTGTTGCCCACATGGAGTTTCAGCCAGAGGCTCGGAGGCAGGCGGTCGAACCACTGCTTGGGCTGCGTCTAGGTGCAAGTGGTCACCGAGCTTACTGCGGGCTTGCTCGGCCGACTGCCACCCATCGTTCGGTCTGCGTCCTCCTGAATGCGCTGATCCTCTTGGCCCGGCCTGAACATCGCTGGACAAGCCTCGCGATCACGGTTGATAACACCATTGGTCCGCACAAGGATGTCCAGAATGCGCAGGAGCCCTCCCTGCTTATCAGCTTGAGCCATCACGCAGGCGGTGAGCTTTGGGTGTTTGATGCCCATGGCAGCTCCTATGAGGAGGTTGACGGTCGTATGCTTCCGGGGAGGTCCATTCGTACTCACATGAATTGTGTTCTTCTGCAGGCGGCCTCTGTGCTACATTGCGTGAGACCCACTACTGCAGGAACTCGCATCATGTTGATTGCCTTTACGATCGGGCAGCATCGACGCTTGAAAGACTCCGTACGTAAGGAACTAGAGACTTTGGGCTTTGTGCTTCCCTAGGCTACCCCCCACTTTTGGTGATCTGTGCCTTCCTCTCCGCTCCGTTAGCTTCGTTGCCTGGATAGCACGGCATGCGCATCTTTTAATTTCGGGCAGCTACGCCGCAGCTCTCGTGTGCGCGGAGCATCCTGCCACCACATCAGTATCAAAAATGCGCCAGTTGTGTCTCCGCTATTTCATAGCTCAGAGTGTGTTGGTATTTGTGTAAAGAAAGGATGCCGACTGGAGCCGCGAACCCGAGCGACGTGTCTGCGCCGGACTCTTGCTTTCCAGAAGGCACGGCAAGCTTTCATGTGTAGACACGTGCAGTCAAGTCTCTTGCTGCCTTTAAACCCTAAACCNCTGGAGCCGCGAACCCGAGCGACGTGTCTGCGCCGGACTCTTGCTTTCCAGAAGGCACGGCAAGCTTTCATGTGTAGACACGTGCAGTCAAGTCTCTTGCTGCCTTTAAACCCTAAACCCTAAACCCTAAACCTCTCTGCTATTTCATGGCTCAGAGTGTGTTGATACCTGTATGAAGAAAGCATGCCGACTGGAGCCACGGACCCCGTCGCGCCAGACTGTGGCTCTCCAGAAGAGACNTAAACCCTAAACCTCTCTGCTATTTCATGGCTCAGAGTGTGTTGATACCTGTATGAAGAAAGCATGCCGACTGGAGCCACGGACCCCGTCGCGCCAGACTGTGGCTCTCCAGAAGAGACGGCAAGCACGCCGACTGGAGGCACCGACCCCGTCGAGGCTTGGTACTTGTCTGTGCCCGAGAGGTCGCCACCCTTTGCGCGTGTGCCAATTGGCAGTGCCGATGTCGGGCATCAGCCGACCATGGACGCTGCTGCCTCGAGAGCTCAGGTGGAAACCGAATTTGACGGCGTGATCGTCCGAACGCAGCCTACTGACTGCAGTGTGCCTCCGATGGAGACCGCGGACAAGTCGGTGGAGATGTTCGACATTCGAACCCCGCCATCGCAACGAATTTTCCTCAAGTTTGTTTGTCCGGATACCAACAGAAACTGGCACTGGGATGTTGAAACAGAGGAATGGTTCTTTGAAGATGAGGCCGAGCAGAATGGCTGGGCTGGCTATGAGTGCCCTAAGACCAAGTGTCGTTGGTGGATGAATGAGAAACGTCAGACTTGGTTTTGGGAGAAGCGAGGTGTGTTACCGTCTGCACGTCAGGAGGCCTCGATCCCGTCGTAATGTTCACGAGACGTGTTGGACCTGCTTCCATGCTGTCGTGTTTCCTCCGGTGTGATCGAGAGCAAGAGATTTGGACGTGTGTTACTGGCCGCATGACAGGAGGCCTTGACCACAGGAGGCCTTGACCCAGGCTTGCTGTCTCTATGTCAGGAGGCCTCGACCCCGTCATAATGTTTACAAGACGTGTTGGACATGCTTCCAAGCTTACGTNCATGACAGGAGGCCTTGACCACAGGAGGCCTTGACCCAGGCTTGCTGTCTCTATGTCAGGAGGCCTCGACCCCGTCATAATGTTTACAAGACGTGTTGGACATGCTTCCAAGCTTACGTGTTTCCTCATGTGTAATCGAGTACAAGAGATTTGGTTCCGTTGATGCTGTCCACGCGTGCGTGAAACCGGTCAAGCGCAAGCGCATCAAGTGATGTGCGAATGCGAAGNCAAGCTTACGTGTTTCCTCATGTGTAATCGAGTACAAGAGATTTGGTTCCGTTGATGCTGTCCACGCGTGCGTGAAACCGGTCAAGCGCAAGCGCATCAAGTGATGTGCGAATGCGAAGACACAAAAGTCCTGTGTAGAGCTTGTCTGCTGAAGAGCTTGCGCTGTGTTTGTGGCAGTTCGATGCGGTGCTCATCTCGTGCTGCCTTCCATTTCTACTGGTTTTGTTTCTGAGCTGATGCAAGCTTACCGGACGTTACGCAGGTGTTCTTGCGCAAGGAAGTTCGACGGGGAACGCTGCGGGGCGCTTAGCAATGAAGTCTTGGATGGTATGAGTTTCCACGATGTATGTGTGCATATATATTCTAACGTACATGTTACAGGAGTTTGCTGGGTGGGTGACTGGATGGACGCACGAACCCAAGTGTTGAAGTAGCAACAGCAGGTACCGTGCCGCGGCGCGGCGTTGTGGAGCTCTGGAAGGACCGGATCACGTCAGTTCCATGTGGTTTGCAATTGCAAGGGCTCTGCAGCACGGTTCGATTGCTGCGACATTGCTTTGCGGCTTTGGCTCAATTTCTACGACCTAGGCTAGATGACAGGAGGCCTCGACCCGGGCTTAATGTCTCCATGTCAGGAGGCCTCGACCCCGTCATAATGTTTACAAGACGTGTAACCAAGAAACACATCGCGGAGCGATAAATCTTTATTGCCTCGACAAATCTTTATTGCCTTAAGGTTGGGCCCCGTGCTTAACAGTTTCGGTTAATCGGGCTAGAACCCGTTCGCGGTTTCCTAGCTCAGCTCTGATGGCTGCGCTGCTCTGGCTGCGGCTTTATCAGGCCGAGGTTGCCCAGGATCGACTCGCTACCGCCCTGCACCGCTCCCTTGAGCATGCTGATGGTGTTGTTCCTGCCGCTGAAAACCAACTGTCTAGTGCTGCTGAGGAAAATGTGCAGTCTGAGAGCCCTTCCTTGGACCAGGGGGCCGTCCCTGGTGGTCGAGTGGCGGCGATGCCTGCTAGGCGTGGCTTCGATCGTGACCGTTCGAGATCCCGATCCCGTGCCCGAGCGCCAAGGACACCGACGCCAGAGGAGTCCCGGATGTTCGCTTGGCATGCGCAGTTGGTGCAGCTGCGACATGACTTGGAGGCTTTCCGCAGTGAAAGCCGTGTTCGCATGGGCAACTTGAGCTGGCACTCAGATCGTCACGGGGACCTCGGCAATACCTTGCGGAGCAGACTGGATAGCTTGGAACGCCGCTTCGCCGGCATCCAAGAAGAGATCGGCGACGTTCACCTGCAGATTGCACACATTTTGCAGTGGATGCGAATGCACTGATGCCTACGATTCCTTGACGGTGGTTTCATGAGGAACGTCAGACTTGTTTTTGGGAGAAGCAAGGTGTGTTGCCGTCTCCATGTCAGGAGGCCTCGACCCCGTCATAATGTTTACAAGACGTGTCGGACATGCTGTGCTGCAAAATTCAGCGCACCCGAACCCGTTCGGTCCCGGCCGTAGCAGTGCTTTGCCAATTGTCGTATTTTGAGTGAGCATGTTTGTTCTTCTCGGCTTCTTGTCTTGGATTCGCTGAGTTCGCCGCTTCTGACTGTTTCTGTGTAATTAGCTTGTCTGACTGCGCAGGACCTGTATTTCCTGGACCATGGAACACGTGCCGCAATCTCAGTTTGCTCCGTTGGTTGCTTCAGGCTTTGGTGGGGTGCGGTAGATCACCGTAGAAGTGTGCTGCAACCGCGACCCGTGGGATTCCTGAACGCCACTCCGCTCGCTCCGCCCAGGTCCTCGGGGCCTCACCCTCGCGGAGCCGTGTCACTCGGACTCAGAGTGTTAGCGAGGGTTTTTTTGTTCGCTCCCGTTGGTGCTTTGCGGCGTTTGTGCTGCCACGTGGTTGATTCGTCTTGCTGCGGTAGGTGTGCCTGTGCATTGCGTGAGTGGTCCTTCCCCCTTAATGCCCCGAACCTCCCGCCCGGGTCGAACCTTTCTGTGGGCTAGGAGATGAGCAGAGACTGGATGAAGGCGTCTTTGCATCGCTGGTGCCTCAGTCGAGAATAGGATGAGAGCGAAGTTCGGTGCGACTTCTTCTTCAGTACATGCACGCACGATGCCTTCCATGCCGGGCCGTAGCTGTCTCTTTCGTTTGAGTGAGAGTCACACAGGAGGCGCCGACCCCGTGTCAGGCGCTGCGTGCCATGGCCGAGAAATTGTCTCTGCTGGAGTGGGAAGCATACCCAGACCTGGAATATGCGTCGCACCGATGGGATACACTGACGATCATGTACCAAATGCGTCTGCCTAAGACCTTCGAGGGATTGTTGTGGCGATCCTGGGCGGCTGACTTAAAAGCCAACATCGGATGCAGCATGGTATTTCGTTCCCGGGCGCAGGACGAATAATAAAAGAAAACAGTGTTTTCATAACAC